>QARZ01038451.1:0-10744 GCA_013407115.1 Glycine latifolia
AAAAAAAGAGATTCATTTTACGAGAGCTTTCATTCCTAAAGTGTTTTAATATTCTCTAAGTGCTCTAGAGTGAAGAAAAAGTCTTTTTAACTGGGTTGATCAAATTAGAGAGAATCATGAAGCTAGAGTGAAAGAAGGAGTTGCTTAGTGATTTTTCATGCATTAATCAATGTCAAGATTGTTCAAGATTGCATGACATTCATCATCACAGGTTTTAAATTTCGTATAATTCCTTTTCTGCTGCAAAAGGGTTAAGGTGATATCCTTCTTGAATCTCTAAGTTCTTTTCTTTGTGATAGTTCACTTGTTTTCTTTAGGTTGAGTTGAATCTTTTCATGTAACAGATTTGATTTCTTTAAAGCTTTACTAGATAGTGTTTCTAGTGGGTAGAACTGAGTAGGGTTCTCAGGTTCTAGGTCTTTAGATAAATCTAGAGGGTAGATTTAGAATTTTGCCTAGGGTGGGTGAAAGAGACCTTGTTGATTACATGTAAAGAATATTGATCTATTAGTGGAACTCTAATCTGGTTTGGATTAGAAGGCAAATTGGATGTAGCCTCAGTGGTTGGAGGTGAACCAGTATAGATTGTGTGCATTTAATATTTGAATTGCATTTCATTTAGTTGCTTGTGATATTATTTTGTGTATCAACTCACACTTTGATTAAGCAAAAGAGTTAATTGATTGGAGAAGATAAACTGATTGCCAAACTTGTTTTGTTTTAAGATACGATCTGAATTGAATCTTCCGCTGAGCTTTTGAATTTCAAAGAAAAGTTTTAAAAAGGGTAAAAACCAATTCACCCCCCCTCTTGGTTTATTGGATTAGGTATTCATTGTATTTTCACCTTTCAGCTAGTTGTTTTGCCAATTGACCAACTCTGATGGTTCTTTAGGTGGGATAGGTGGAGGCTACAAATAATTGTTAGATTTATAATCTAATCAACCACCTTGGATTCTCGTTTGAAAATTATTCCCCATAGCATTGTTTTGATTTCTCTGAAAATTTTGTTGGGGTCTCTGATCATACCAAAGGCCATTCACCTGCACTGGGTCAGCTCCTACCAATGTAGGACACTCATTAGATTCATGCTCACCTTGGCAATACTCACATATGGCAGGTTACATTTTGCTGGATGAAACTTGAGCTGCAAAGACTTGGAGTTTGTCAATCTTTGCATTTAACTTGGCTAATTACTGAGCCAATATCTTCTGTTCAGCTAACATTGCATCATTACTCCCCAATTGAATAACTTCTCTTTTGGGCTGAACTGGAATACGTTTGTTTTCATCACGAGCCAAAGAATCAATTAATTCATAAGTCTGTACTGCAGTCTTTGTCCTTATAGAACCACCAGCTGCAACATTAACAATAAGGCGTGATTCAGGTATCATTCCATTAAAGAAAATATGTACCTTTTTGTCTACAGTCATGTCATATTTTGGACACCTCCGAATCAGCTCTTGAAATCTATTCCAAGCTGCACATAAAGTCTCCCTCTCATGATGAGTGAAATTGGTGATCTCATTCACTAGCCGGTTGTATTTATCCATTGAAAAGTATTGCGAGAAAAATTTTGCAACTAATTCTTCCCAAGTGGTTATGCTATTTGAGGTCTGTCTATCCAACCATCTAAGTGCTTTTCCTTTCACAGCAAAAGGAAATAACCTCCATCTTATAGCATCATCTGACACCCCTTGGTGTCTAATGGTATCACAGATTCTCAAAAATCTGTCAATGAAATCATCGGGGTCTTCATTATCTTCCCCACCAAACTGACTACGTTCCACCAATGTGATCAAGGAAGGATGAATATCGAAGTGATTTGCTTCAATTGGTGGTCTCACAATACTTGAGTTTGGTCTAGTGAACAATGGAGCCAAAATATCCTCCATCAATTCATCTTCTGGTCTTGGCTGATTATTTCCTTGGTCAGCCATTTCTGATTCTAATTCAGAGATTGAATCACAATCAGAGTCTTCTGCTTCTCTTTCTCTTTCTCTGGCTAGTCTCCTGTTTCTTCTAATAGTTCTTTCTATTTCAGGATCGTACTACAGATGATCAGGATTAACTATACCTCGCATAAACTAAGAAAAGCAGTTTAGTAACAAAAGAAATTCCAATCACGAAGATTAAAGTTACTCCAAAATTGGCGATTTCAATCCCCGGCAACGGCACCAAAAACTTGTTGTGAAATCGGCAAGTGTACCATTCGTTTCAAGTAATAAAGTGAGTAAGTAAAGTATCGTCTCCACAGGGATTGAATGCAATTTTATTGTAACTTACTATCTCAGAAATTGGAAAAAAATTAATGAGTTGAAGAGAATATTTGTGAGTTGTGTAGATTAAATAAATGACAGAAATTAATCGAAGCAAATGCGAATTTAAATGAATTGATATGTAGTGATGAGAGATAATTGTTGCCAAAGCACCTTCCCCTTTGTTCCCTACCTTCTTTACTTGGTTTGGTTATTAATTCAATTACTTCTAATCACTCAGAGAGTGTATCTTCACATAATTAGTTAAATCCTAATCCCTTAGTAATTTAACCCTTTAACCCAATCAGAAATCCTAATTCCTTAGTGATTCCCTAGCAAGTTAAGCATTAAGAGAATACCTCATATAAGTTTTACAATCTACATCCCTATCCCTAGGCAATGTAAAAACTGTTATCTTACTCCTTTCAGAAATTAGAACCCCAATATCCCTATTGCAGACTCTAACCCTCAGCACTTTAATAGAATGGCCAATCCCACAAAAGAGTAATACAATGAAGAACAAAGTAAAATAAAGCAATTATAAGAATTTCATATTAATACCAAGCAAGTTACAAAGGAGTTCACATTGGTTCCGACTCTAACCACAATAAAAGAACTTAGCCAAGCATGCTCAGAACTGACATTAATATTACAACTAGCATGTTCCTAGAGAAGAATTACTTGAGGAAGAGGAGAAATTACAAGCGGAGTTGCTATTCTGCAGTTTTCTCTAATGAATCCAATCTTCTCCAAGGTTTCTTCAATGTCTTCCTATGCCAAAAAGTTCCCAACTTTCTATTCAGAAGCCCCTTTTATTGTTTCCCACACATTTCTCACTTAATTAGAGTAAGAAAGCCCTTTTCCCCCAAGCTAAATCAATGCAGAATCACCTAATTAAGGAAACAGGGTAACTATGGCGCTGATTGCGCAGAATCCCACGCTAATCGCGTGGCATGTTCGAGTTGACAGGCTGATTTTGGAGTCTAGCGCTACTCGCGTGGATATCCACGTGATCCACATGGGATGTTCGAATGAAATGGTTGCTTTTGATAAACTGCCGCTTCTCGCGTGGGTGGCCACGCTGATCGCGTGGCTGATTCGAGTTGAGGAGTTAGCCTTGGCAGCTGGTGCTATTAGCACGAGGTGTGGCGCGACTAGCGCAGATGATTCGACTTGAGGGGTGGTCTTTGCTATTCTGGTGCTACTCGCATGGATATCCACACTAATAGCGTGGCTTGCTCGAACTAGAAAGTTAGGCTTAGCTGTATGGCGCTACTAGCGCGGTGCTCAGCGCGAGTCGCCCGGAGTGTTTGAATAGCCAGATTGCTCTTTTTGCCTCTTTTTCCTCTCTTGTTGGTTCCTAAATAACAAAATTACTCACAATTAAGACAAATAATAATTTATTAAACAAACTTGACAATTTCTAACCTACATTACTAGTTATTGAATGAATCATTACTTAATTAACCTAAAAACCATCATATGCTAGCAGTATATCAATGAGTTCATTAAGTTTACCGAACTTAATGCAACAAGCGTGGCTGGAAAATATTTCTGTCCATGTGTCAAATGTGTGAATGGAAGACGACAATCACCTAATGAAATAAAATCACATCTTATATGTCACTGGATGATTCCAAACTACATCAAATGGATATGGCATGGTGAATCAGCAGAGGTCCCAACATTGTCAATGACTGCGCCTGTTGCTTTTGATAGCGGAGATCACATAGAAGATATGATCCGCGACCTTGGACAAGACACTTTCACAACTGCACATGCACCTACATATGAAAAAATAAAAACTAATTCAAAGGAGCAACTGTATGCAGATTACACAAGCTTCACATGATTGTCAGCGATCTTAGCTTTGGTCAACTCGAAGGAAAGATATGGGTGGAGTGACAAAAGTTTTATTGAATTGCTTGTCTTATTGAAGGAGATGCTTCCTAAAGGCAACAAATTGCCTAAAAATCACTATGAAGCTAAGAAAATCTTATGTCCAGTGGGAATGGAGTACCAAAAGATACATGCTTGCCCCAATGATTGTATTTTGTACAGAAATAAATTTGCTGAAATGCGCAACTGTCCCTCATGTGGCGTATCAAGGTACAAAGAAAAGAATGATGAATGTAGTGAAGACCGTAGTACAAACAACACTCGCCCAACAAAAGTGTGCTGGTATCTTCTTGTTATCCCAAGGTTTAAGCGATTGTTTGCTAATCCCACTGATGCAAAAAACCTTACTTGGAATTTATATGGCAGAAGCATGGATGGCATGCTCCGACATCCTGTTGATCCTCCGCAATGGAAGACAATTGATTCTTTGTATCCCAGTTTTGGGGACGATCCAAGAAACCTAAGGATTGGTCTTGCTTCGGACGGAATGAATCTGATGTGCTATAGACCTGAATCTTAACACCTTTTGCCCCGATCTTCCTTGCAATGGAAGTCACTCTTCAATTGACTCCAAAACAGAGCATTCAGCTCTTGCATTGAGTGAGGCTGTTTATGCTTTTCAAATTTCAGAAATGGATTATGGAAGAAGATTAGGAATGAGTTGGAATGACACCATGGAATAGGAATTCCAATAAGTCTTGCAAGAATCACCATAATAGTTGGGAGGCCATTGATAAGAAACAAGAAGTTCTTCAAGAACAAGAGAGAAAACTCTCACCACAATTCAGAAATTGTATTAATCATCCAAAGATCCTTTACATTCAGTTTTTGGAAACTTATATAGGCCACGAATTACAAGCTAAATGACACTAAATGTAATGTAATTGCTAACTAAAATGAAGCCCAAATGTAGCTTGTAGGACAAGCTTAACCTAAGTGACCTTTGGCTTCCCAAAATTGTGCAGTTTCCATCTCAGACTAGAATAATCGATTATTTCGCTATTATAATCGATTAAATCAGTCAGAAACTGACATAATTGATTACACTAGCATTTAATCGATTAAGGCAGTGAAGTTATGATTCTTGCTTACAACTGACATTCTTGTAATCGATTATTTGGACGAAATAATCGATTAAGGCAGTAAGGTCATGATTCCTGATTGCTTCTAAACATCCTGTAATCGATTAGAAAGCCAAAATAATCGATTAAAGCAGTAGCAACCTATTTACAAATGTTTTATTGAATTTCTTCTAACAAGTGCTAGAATTTATTGAATTAGATTGGATTTGAGACATCAAAATCCAGCTCTTGTCATCCTTGATATGGTGTGCAACTTCATTCATGCTCAAATTGGCTTGAATATGGTCTTAAAGAGCTTGAGTCCTAGCTCTTGTCATTGGTCCTTTGAAGCTCACCAAAGGAAGTGCTTCAAGCTCCCCTTCTAGACCTTTGGCTTGTCTTGGACCTCCATCAGAATCCTTTTGGTAATTTAAGCACTAACCATAGTTCTTGGCTTATTTTGCTAATGATTTACAACTGCCCACCTTGGTTGTGCATGAAACGAAAATACATAATGTTGTCTATGATGATTGCGGGTCCAAGACAACCAGGAAATGATATTGATGTGTATCTAACTCCATTGATAGAAGACTTGAAAACATTGTGGACTAACGGGGTTTATGTCTTTGATGGGAATCTGCAACAAATCTTTAGGTTACGAGCAATGATCTTTTGTACCATTAATGACTTTCCTGCCTATGGGAATTTGAGTGGTTATAGTGTCAAAGGACACCATGCATGTTCTATTTGTGAGAAACACACAAGCTACATCTAGCTAAAACATGGAAATAAGACAAATATAGTAGACATCGACGATTTCTAAAACCTTATCACCTGTATCGGCGAATGAAGAAAGCTTTTAATGGTCCATAAGAGAATGAGACATCGCCTAAACCGTTAGTTGGATATCAAGTGTATAACTTGGTAAAAGACATCGTACCTTTCTTTGGGAATACACAAAAAAAGGATTCTTCTGATAAGAACATATGGAAGAAAAGATCCATATTCTTTGACCTACCTTACTGGTTTGATCTACATGTCCATAATTGTTTAGATGTAATGCATGTGGAGAATAATGTTTGTGATAGTTTGATTGGCACGCTGCTTTACATTAAAGGGAAAACAAAAGATGGGTTGAAGTGCTGTCAAGATTTGGTTGAAATGGGTATAAGACAACAACTGCATCCGGTTTCCGACAATCGGCGAACATATTTGGCCCCAGCATGTCACACAATGTCAACAAAGGAAAAAAAATCCTTTTGTCATACATTGCGCAGTTTGAAACTCCCACAAGGATACTCTTCCAATATCAAGAGCCTTGTATCTGTCAAAGATCTCAAATTGGTTCATGACTATCATGTGTTAATGCAACAATTATTGCCGGTAGCGATTCGCGAAATATTGCCAGACAATGTTTGGGTTGCCATCACTCGATTGTGCTTTTTTTTAATGCAATCTGTAGCAAAGTGATTGATCCCCAAAAGTTGGATGATTTAGAAAATGAGGCTGCCATTGTCCTTTGTTAATGGGAGATGTTTTTTCCTCCTTCATTTTTTGACATTATGATACACTTAATTGTTCATTTAGTGAGAGAGATCAGGTTGTGTGGTCCGGTTTTCTTAAGGTGGATGTATCCTGTTGAGCGATACATGAAGGTGTTAAAGGGGTATACAAAGAATCAATACCGGCCAGAAGCTTCCATTGTCGAAAGGTATGTTACAAAAGAGTGTATTGAATTTTGTTCTGAGTACATTGATACACTAAAATCAATTGGGCTGCCTGAAAATCTACATTGTCAAACACGAAGAGGTAAGGGGACATGAGGATACAATGTTGTAAGTATGAGTCAAAATGAAGTTTTAGTTCCTCATTTGTATATTTTAAATAACACAGAAGAGGTTATTCCTTACCTAGAAAGGCACAAACAATGTGTTGCCGACACTAACCCAAAAATGAACATGATGAGGGAGTTGCAAGAGCATAATAGAACCTTCATTAACTAGTTTCAAGATGTTACATTTGCTAATGACAGTGCTTCAAAAACATTAAGACAGTTAACTGTTGGACCAAATCTAAATGTTTCGACTTGGAAGGGATACGACATAAACAACTATTCCTTCTACACAAAGGCACTAGATGATGTTAGTAGTGTGCAGAACAGTGGAGTCAGTGTTGAGGCAGATTCATCACACTTTTGTAGTGCATCAGATAAGAACCCGATTCGAGCATCTATGCCATACTTTGGGGTGATTGAAAAAATTTGGGAGCTTGATTATAGAGAATTCAGGGTGCCTGTATTTAAGTGTAAGTGGGTTAATGGCAACACTGGTGTCCATCAAGATCGTACGGGATTCACTTTAGTGGAACTAAATAAGGTGGGTTACAAAGATGAGCCTTTCATAACGGCTGAACAAGCGACCCAGGTGTTTTACGTACAAGATCCAATGGAGTCCTGAATTTCAGTGGTTCTATAGGGAAGAAAACTAAGAAAGAATGAACATCTTCATACAAATGCAATTAATGTGAGTGACCTAACTGCAGCCATTCCACAGATGCTAGTCTTAATTGATGAACATGAGGTGGATGAGGAACATGCAAATCGTCAAGATCATGATGAAGGTTTATGGGAGAACATTGATATGTGAATGCCTTATAAAAAAGTATTGTGCTTCCATGTCCCATAAGTGTATTCATTATATTATTAATACTTTTGAGTTAATGTATTCTTATATGATGTTGGAAATTCCTTTATTCTAATGATTTTGTTGTACATGCATAGGCTAATGACTACGCCCCCCAGGTCCCTTACCCATTCACCTGATCATTCGGAGTGTACGCCTAGGAGGAGCATGTAACGACCCGCCTCGTCGCTACTGTATCATCAACTCTTACCGCACAAGTTTAACTTTTAATGAAAACTTCATTAAATTGATTATGAAAATGATGGTAAATTTTTTGCGATAATATAAATATCATACACATATTACAATTCCATAATTAATCACATATGTATATATATATATATATATATATATATATATATACATATATTAAATCAGTACATGTCATCCACATGTTAAAACTTCCTTTAGTTTTACATGTAATACAAATGAAATTACATATCTAACAAAAAGGTAAAGAACTAACTAAGAAATAGTTGATTAACAAAACATAACTTTTTCCCAAAAAGAAACCCAACGCAATCACGTCAGCTTGGCGGCTCCAACGAAAAAGAATCTCCCTCCAGAGTCACCTAAGGTTGCTCATCTGCTCACACGAACGAAGCTTCACGATCATCACATGTACCAATCACACAGTACAACACACGCAAGGGTGAGTTTATTATATAAAACCAGCAATTATCAAGTAACCACAATTGGAAAGGAAACAACAATCACAATCACAATTATTACCAAAATTCAATCAGTCCAATACACACTTAACAAACCAATCATTCGATGCATTTCACAACTCAACAATCATGCACAGAATGATGCATGCACCTGACTCATCTATCAACATGCAATGTGGTACCATATCCCATAAATAGCCTCTCATAGGAAAAATGATTCACCGCCTATTAGGGCCACCCTGTCGTGCACTGGTCATTCCTCCCCGGTGATTAGTCAGCGTCGCTAGGGAATTCCAAACCTGATGACCCCATAGTACCTGCGTTTTCAGCCCACTAAAACCCATAGGTACGCGTGCCTTCATTCTATTTCCATCCATGCAAATGAAGTATGAAACATGGGCATCATCAATGCATGACCTGGCTAGGAAAAAATTCTTCCTCGCAAGGGTAACCCATCATGCACCCCCATGTACATACGTAACACACCAATGTGGGCTCACCAATGCACTGACCGTGGCTAGGAACAAATCCATCCTTGCAAAGGTAACCAACCAGTCATTGCATCCCACGTGTACATACATAGCCTGCAACCATGGGCACCATTAATGTATGACCTGGCTAGGAACAAATCCTTCCTCGCAAGGGTAACCCGTCATACACCCCCAATGGGTGTCCATGTATATCCACACACAATAACATTGTTCACATCAACATTATCTCTCAACAATGTCATTATCAACCTCAACATCATATCATCTCATTTATACATCATCAAACACATCATCATTATCTTATTCAATCATCACCAACACATCAATAACATCTCATTTCAACATTATCAATGACAACAATATCACCTCATTCATTCAGAATCCATATTACCACAAGACTGGTATTTTAGGAAAATTCTAAATTAAAGAGGAGGACTACAATATAGAAAGCACACTCTTAGGCCCATTTAAAAATTTAATAAAGAATTAAATACAAAAAAATATTATAAAATTTTGGGCAGAGTCTCCTCTGTAGTTAAGACTTTTTCCAAAATTTCAATCATCACGATAATAATATCATTCAGTTTTATCCATCAACAAGCCAATTCATCGCATCCCATTAGTTAAAAATAATTTTTCTTGAAAACGAGCACGCACAGGAACAAACACACATTAATCATAAATACACTGCATCCCATTATTTAAAAACACAGTTTTTCTTGAAAACTAGTACACAACACGGATAGGCAGTTATCTTCATAGTTGGATTCTCTGGCCCCCAACTATGGTACCAAAACTATAACTAAATAATAAACTCTCTTTACCTAACTAGGAGTTCTCCTGTTAAAACCTCCTAGTGTTGTTTTAAAGATCCTTCAATACGCGTGTTTTCGTCTAAACGCATAGCTCTATATACCAAATCGAAGACAATTTAATATAGATTTCCAAGATAAGATCAATATTAACATTTGGGGTCAAATACCTACTCAAATCAAAAAGGTGTTAGATTCAAGTGTTTGAAGAATCAGAAGAAGACAAGAAGTGTTTTGATATTTGATTAATGCCCAATCATGTGTTGATGGCATTTGTAATTTTCATTCTTGTTTAAAGCTTGGTTCATTAAGGGTATGATCTAATAATCCTATGCAGCTATTAAAATCAACATACTTGCATTCATACTTAGGATTAGAATCACATAAGTATATACATTCATATAGAAATGCATTGATAAGCTGGAAACTTGCATAAAATGATTTATCACTGGAATAATCGATTACATAGGGAATTAATTGATTACATAAGCATTCTGCATAACTCTGTTTAGTATACAAGGTGATTTAATCGATTACCAATTAATCGTAATCGATTAAATATGCTAGAGGCAAACATGAACACCACTGGAATAATCGATTACTGGTCAATATAATCGATTACTTTGATCATTCAAGTTTTCCAGAAATGATATGAACATTTTAATCGATTAAATAGTCGAATTAATCGATTACTTGAGTTAAAATAATCGATTACATTAGCGAATTAATCGATTACTTGAGTTAAATTAATCGATTACATTAGCGAAATAATCGATTACTGTCTGTTAAATCTGTTTTTTTATAAATAGACATGCATTGACTCACAAAAAAAGAGATTCATTTTACGAGAGCTTTCATTCCTAAAGTGTTTT
>QARZ01038452.1:0-15359 GCA_013407115.1 Glycine latifolia
TCTAATGAAAAGATTGTCTCTAGGACATCCATATACTAACACATATTTATCATGGATCATTAGGGCTTTTAGGGTTAGGCTTGGCTTGAAAGAAATCTTGGTTTTTCTGGATATTCAAAATTACCCTAAGAATAGGAGAGCAAACAAAGATAAGACAAACTATTATCAATTCCTAATTCTTTTCTATTTCTTCCAAGATATTCATTTTTCTCATATCAACCTCCCAATCACCTAACTTATAGAATTTACAACACTTTGTACAATTTAGAACACAAGGATTTTTGTTTCCTTTTTCTTTTCTTCATTTTCTTTTTTTTTCTCTTTTCTATATCTTTAGTCACCTTTAAAACAATGTATTTTTATCACATTAGTCATCTAAATGATAAAAGTTTCCAACAAAATCCCTTTTGCTCTCCTAACCTAAGGTAAGGTAGGAAATTCTTAACCTAGGTTAGTATTCCAACAAAATCATAAGTATTTTGGCTCAAAAGGTCTAGCAAGAAGTAAATCATCTTATATTGGGATAGTTTTTTGGCCAGTGGCTTTAAAAATGTTCAAGAAGAAAGACCTAGATCTTATCAATGCATCTTATGTCATGACAATTAGAAATTTATGCAAAATCAACTATAGAGCATATCAGTGAGGACACTCAATGCAATTTTCTATGGTTGCACACACTCACTAAAGCTTTAGGCATGTTTCCATGTTCAAATCAAATCAGTGTTTTTGAAAGACGTTTTTTTATCAATTCCATGTAAAAAGATCTGCCTTCATTTGGTATCTAGAAAATCATTCCTTGTTTTTCATTCTCAAAATTTCCTAAAAACTCATTTGTTGTGTTCTGATCATATTCAAAAAAATAAGTTTCAAAAAGCATTATTTGTTGATTCTTTCCAAAACAAGTTATATTCAAGAAAAAAAATTATTTTAAGTCCCAAAAAATTTATACATATTCTACAACTATGTTAGTAAAAACAAAAAAAATTAATAAAAAAGGTGTACTTCCAAAAAGAAACTCATAAGGGAACCTTCTATGTATACAGTCAGAATTGTGAGTAACATAGTACTAGTAACCCAAAACAAAATTATTAACGCGGACAATTATCTAAGCAAAAAGTCTAACATAGTAAATAAGGAAATAAAGTACTGAAATATCAATATGTGAAGCAACAAAGAAAGTGATAAAGAGATATCAAGAAAATGTCACAGATTTTGTAGATCAATGAGATAATCAGCAAGTTCATGAATCATGTCTTCATTATCATCATTAGCTGCTCCTTCTCCTTTATTTGTAGCTTCTTGGTCAGCTGCAGGGCCTTGATCAGCCGCAGGACCTGCCTCCTCCTAAAAAATAGGCCTGTCCCCAGGCCATGCAACATTAGCTCTAAACTGATCAGGACTGGGCCAAGGGAAAGGGTTTGGATCCTGGCACTGTTGATGCAATGTATATTTGTAGAAGCTTTCATTCAGCTGCATCTGGCCCCTATAGTTGGCAGCTTGCTGATTAGCCATACGACGCATATAAGTGTGCATCTGGAGTTCCATTCTTTGAAGTTGAGCTAAAATGGACTCCAAGGATGTTGGCTCTTGTGGCTACTGAACCTGTCTTGCTAGACAATATTTCTCAATGAAAGCCCTGTTGATAGGAGGTCGGATGGCTTTAGAAGGTAGTACATACACTCCATAAAATATACACAAACCAGTTATTAAAGCTGGAAATCCAAGTGCTTTGTTGGACTTCTCCGGGTTTAGAGGATGTCGAGGAGGCTCTGTAATGACAAACTAGTGAATAACATCTGAGATCAACTGGGCCACATTAATACTGATCTATTCAATGCAACTATAAACTAGCTGGCATTTAGGCATAGTTATAGCACAATTATGGTCACTTGGAATGACATTGCTGAGGAGGAAAGTCATCCAGATTTGGGTCAGAGTATTCATATTAGACCAATTGGAAGGGTGTGAGTCCTATTGGAGCTTTGTATCCTATTCTATATGCCCACAGAGCTTCATCTAACTTCTGAGACCAATCCTTCCTTGATTGAGCAACTGTTTTCTCCAAAATCCTTTTAATTTCTCTGTTAGAAACTTCAGCTTGCCCATTGGTCTGGGGATGATAAGGTGAAGCCACCTTGTGTCTGACACTGTAGTGTTGGAGAACTTTCTTAAGTTGGACATTGCAAAAATGAGATCCTGCATCACTTATCAACACTCTTGGTATACCAAACCTTGAAAATATGTTTTTCTTTAAGAAGCGAATGACTGTCTTTGCATCGACGTGTTGTACAGCTATTGCTTCCACCCATTTGGTGACATAATCTACAGCCAACAAGATGTATTCATTTGAGTAAGATGATGGAAATGGACCAATGAAATCTATCCCCCAGCAATCAAAAGCTTCGACCTCCAGAATATTTTGTAATGGCATTTCATTTCTTCTGGAGATTCCACTTGTTCTTTGGCAGCTATCGCACCTTTGGACATACTTATGGGCATCTTTAAACAATGTAGGCCAATAGAATCGTAATTGGAGAACTTTTGCAGCAGTCCTCTCTCCATTGAAATGGCCTCCATAAGGTGAACTATGGCAATGTCATAAGATGTTTCTTGCCTCCCCCTGAGTTACACACCTTCTCAGGAGATTATCTGCTCCAATTTTAAAGAGGTAAGGATCATCCCACACAAAGTATTTAGCATCCCTAAAAAACTTCTTTCTCTAGTGCCAAGTGTAATCTTCAGGAATTGCACCAATTGCTTTGAAATTAGCCATTTCTGCAAACCATGGCCTTTCTGAAATGTTGTATAGCTTTTCATCAGGAAATTCTTCTTGAATATCAGGACCTTGTGTGGTTACTTCATCACTGGTAAGTCTGGAAAGATGATCAGTTACATGATTTTCACTTCCCTTCTTATCCTTGATTTCTAAATCAAATTCCTGTAAGAGTAGAACCCAACGGATAAGTCTAGGTTCAGAATCAGCTTTGACTAGCAAATATTTTATAGCAGCATGATCAGTAAAAACTACAACTTTAGATCCTATCAAATAAGATCTAAATTTTTCCAAAGCATACACTATTGCAAGCAATTCTTTCTCAATTGTTGCATAATTAATTTGAGCTTCATTTAAAACATGGCTTGAATAATGTATAACATGAAAAACTGTTTTTCCTTTGACCCAAAATTGCTCCTATAGCATAATCACTTGCATCACACATTATTTCAAAATCAAGGATCCAATTTGTTGTAGTGATTATGGGTGCAGAAATCAGTTTTTATTTCAAAGTTTCAAAAGCTTTTAAACAGAAATCATCAAAATAAAATGGAACTTCTTTATTAAAGAGATTGCTCAATGGTTTGACAATCTTGGAAAAATCCTTGATGAACCGTTTGTAAAATCCAGCATGTCCCAGAAAACTTCTGATGCCTTTGACATTTGTTGGTGGAGGTAATTTTTCAATAACGTCCACTTTGGCTTTGTCAACTTCAATGCCATGCACAGAGATCTTGTGACCTAATACAATAGCTTCAGTCACCATAAAGTGACATTTCTCCCAATTAAGCACAAGATTTGTTTCAATACATCACTTCAAAATAGTATCCAGGTTAGATAGCCATAAATCAAAAGAAGAACCAAAAATAGAAAAATCATCCATGAATATTTCAATACTTTTTTCAACAAGATCAGAAAAAATAGCAAGCACGCATCTCTGAAATGTGGCAGGTGCATTCCAATGACCAAAAGGCATTTTCCTATAAGCAAAAACACCAAAGGGACAAATAAAAGCTATTTTATCTTGGTCTTCAGGATCAACATTGATTTGATTGTATCCTGAATAACCATCATATTGCTGACCTGCTAGTCTCTCCAGCATTTGATCCATAAAAGGTAATGGAAAATGATCCTTCCTGGTGGCTTTATTTAGCTTCCTGTAATCAATGCACATTCTCCAACTCGTAACGGTACAAGTTGGAATAAGCTCATTTTTATCATTTTTAACAACAGTCATACCACCTTTCTTGCCTACTACCTATACAGGGCTTACCCACTGGCTATCTGAAATAGGATATATCATTCCAGCTTCAAGTAGCTTGACTACTTCTTTCATGGTTGGATTGAGACGTCTTTGTGGCTGAGCTACAGGTTTATAATCCTCTTCCATTAGAATTCTATGCATACAATAAGAAGGACTAATACCTGTTAGGTCTGATAAGGTCCAACCAATGGTTTCTTTGTTTTTCTGCAAAACTTTTACCAGTTTCTTTTCTTCTTCTTCAGAAAGATTTGCATTGATGATCACTAGTTTCTGGGAATTACCTACGAGAAAAACATATTTTAAATGTGAAGGTAATACCTTTAATTCCAACTTTGATTCCTCTTTTTCCTTATCTTCCTTCAATTCTTCAAAGAGAGATTGATGATAAGGAATTTCTTTGCAAGAACTCAGCTGTTGAAGACACTCTGATCTTTCCTTATCTTCACATTCATCTCCGTCTTTGACTGCTTCAGTTAGTGCTTTCTCTAAATCATCTTTCCTATGATTCAATCTTTTAGAGTTAGAAATTACCTCATCCAGAACATCTACTCTTAAACACTCTATTTTATCTGTGGGATGCTTCATGGCTTCAAGGACATTAAACTGCACTTCATCATCTTGAACCCTCATAGTGAGTTTTCCTTCATCAACATCAATCAAGACTTTAGCAGTCTTCATGAAAGGTCTGCCAAGAATTAATGGAACTTTACTATCCTCATCCATATCCATCACTATAAAGTCGACTGGAAAGGAGAATTTGTCAACTTTCACCAATACATCTTCAAAATGCAATAAGGATGCTTAATAGTTCTGTCAGCTAGCTGGAAAGTCATCCTTGTTGGTCTGATTTCCACTTTTCCTTATCCTTTTGATCATGGACAAGGGTATGAGGTTGATGCTTGAACCTAAATCAAGAAGCGCCTTCCCAATGATAGCCTCCCAATAGCCACAGGAATTGTGAAACTACCAGGATCTCTAGATTTTTTTGGAATGATAGCACCAGACGTGCCCCCGCCTTCCTTGTTCAAGTAGTTCAAAAATCGGCTTTTAAATTTCCAGAAACCACACGATTATATAGCCAAAGGGAATACCTGCATCCAACTCTATTGTTTCATCATCCATGTATCTTCTCTTCTTTGTGAGTAGATCCTTCATGAATTTGGTATATGTTGGCATCTGCTTCAATGCTTCAGAGAAAGGAATGTTAATCTGCAGTTGTTCGAAAATATCTAAAAAATGCTTGTACTGTCTTTCCTTTACTTTCTTTGATAGAGCATGTGGATAAGGAATATGTTGAACTGGTGGAGGATTTAGTACAACTTTGCCATTATCAATTGTTTTCAGCTTCTCTTATTCACTTATCACCTTTTTTCAATTTTTTCGTTCGTCACTACTTCATCATTTTTCTCATTTTCTTTTTCAACTCTTTTCTTTTCATCATTTTTTTCTACAACTCCTTCATTTTTCTCATCATCATCCTTCAAACCAACCATAGTCCCCCTCCTTGTTATAATCCCCTTGCATTGATCCTTTGAGTTGACTTGTGTATTAGCTAAGAAGATCCACCTCCATGCTCAAAAAGTTGTTTTATGAGTTGTCCAACCTGTACTTCAAGATTTTTTATGGAAGCATCAATATTCTTCTGATTGGTGATGGACATCTGCATAACAGGGTAAGAGTGTCTTCCATTTTTGACAATCTATCCGACTGAGTTTGTTGTTATGGACCTCTATTTGAAGAACCTGCAAAAGAATTATTAGATGGACCTGCGTATGAGTTGTTAGTGGGACCTTGATAATTTCCTTGATAATTCTGTTGAGGTCTGGTCTGATTCTGCAAATAATGAGCCTCCTCTTCTAGTTGACAATCACCAGGTGCTGGACAGTGGCCATTTTGATGTTCTCCACCACAGAAATCACATCTCAAAATTTGTTGAACTTGATGAGCTGTGTGCATTTTCTGTGATCCTCCTTGCTAAATTTGTTGAGGAAGTTGGCCTATTTGTTTGGTTAAGGCCTCTAGTTGCTGAGTTAATAATTTATTCTGAGCTAGAATGGCATTTTGAGTACCAAGCTCCATTATACCTTTCCTCTGAATCGGAGATCTATCATGGTGAGATTGGTGGAGATCTATCATGGTGAGATTGGTAATCACTAGATGCTATGGAATCAATGATTACTATTGCTTCCTCTGGGCTTTTTGACATCAGAGTTTCTCCAGCTGAGGCATCAAGAATCATCTTTGTCTGAGGTCTCAAACCACTATAGAAAATATGTAGTTGCACAGCATCATCAAAATTATGGTTTGGGCACCTCTTCAATAAGGATTTGAATCTCTCCCATGTTTCACAGAGAGGTTTATCTACTCCTTGGGAAAAAGTAGCAATTGTTGATTTTGCACTAGTGAATCTAGATGGAGGAAAGAATCTAGCAATAAATTTTTCCTCCACTTCTTCCCACATGTTCAGACTTTTGTTTGGTTGGGTTTGAAACCAAGTCTTTGCTTTACTTGTCAAAGAAAATGGAAAAGCTCTAAGGTAAACATCTTCAGCATCTTTGTCAGAAGCTCCCATGGTACTGCATAGCTCCATGAATGTAGACAAGTGTGTGTATGGATCCTCATGATCCATTCCAGCAAATGGATGTGAGCCAATTAAACTGAGTAATGCTAGCTTCAGTTCCACAACTTTATTGTTGAAAGGAGGGATGACTATGCTGTTGTAGTGCTTTGGTCCTTGTTGGTAAGCATAATCATCAAGAGTCCTCCTTGGTGGTCTATTTCCTTCTACCCCTCAATCAGCCATATTATCACATACAAGTGAAGGAGAATCGATAGACGAAGTTTCCCTCGGTGGCTTATTGGCTTCTTGTTTCTTTTTCTTCCTATTTTTCCTTTCTGTTTTGGTGATTTCTGGATCAAACAAAGGTTTATCTGCAAAAAACTTACCTCGCATAAAGGAAAAAGAGTGAACTACAATATCCCGTAAGCACCAAGGTTAAAATATGACAAAAGAAAATTTATACAAAAATCAAACTAAAATAAATAACAAAAGCAAGGAAAAGGTCCTATTAAACTAAAAAATTAAATCTAAAAGAACTGAGTAAGCGACTCAAGTCCCCGGCAACGGCGCCAGAAACTAGTTAAGACTCTTGGTAAGCGTACCAATTGTCGTTGCAGATTACAAAATTTATAAAAGGTCGTCTCCACAGGGACTTGAGTTACTGATTTAATCCAAATAAAATTTAACAGTTCAATAGTTATGTACAATGAGTATAAGTGGAATTTCATATGTTTATGGAATAACGAAAAATAAAAAATTACAGAAATAATGGATTTAGTGCGTCGAAATTACAAAAAAATACGGTAAAATATAAATTGAGTTTAATTAATTCAAGAAAAGTATAAGATTGGATTTCATCGTTCATACCCTTAGTATCCAACTAACATTAGCATGTATAAATCATTTTCTATCCTTATAGATGCACACATTAAATTATCCCAAATCGATCCCTCGCATTTGAAAATCCTAAGGATATTTACTAAATATCGATCCCTCACATATAAAACAAATATCCCAACATTATAATCATAATCTCGTGTTTGTTTGCAATCAAAACGTTATGCCCTATTCCTAGCAACGTAATGTAATGAGTAAAATCATTCAGTTCAAATCCTGAGAGCACATTCCAGTCAAACTTAGAACCCTATTCGATGAAACTAGTGATCAAGTAGAATCAAGCATTAAGAATAGAATGTGATTAACAATAAGGAGTAGATAGGATTCATGCATATAACAAATATTAAAAGGGATACATAAGGGTAAGAAGATTACATCCAATCCTTAGGAGAAGCTAGCTAATCATTGTGGAAAGCACATGATCAACTGAAGAAATGATGAAGGAAGACATCACCGATCCTCTCTAGCAGAGTTTCCTCACTAATTTCTTACTTCTCTCTGAGCTCTCTAGCTCCTAATGCTACTATTCACGTTCTCCCTCTCCAAAAACTTGTTTTCTTCTTCATTTGCATGGCTATTTATAGGAAAAGGTGACCAGCTTATGCCCATTTGCCCAGGCGAGTGATTTAGCCTTGTTTTACTTGCCAGGGCAAGTTAATTGCTTTGTGCTAAAGGACTCCATTCACCCAGGCCAGTGTTTTCTTCATGTTTTGCTCGCCTGGGCGAGTTAAAACTTAATCTTGAAGAAAGGTCATTAGCCCAGGCGAACTTTAAGCGAATTTGCTTCCAGAAATGTCCTTTTTGCCCCTTTTGCTTGTCTTGTTTGCTTTGGATGCCTTGATACACTTGATAACTATCAAAATACCAAATTTGATTGAACTAATCTTCCAAAATGTGAAAAACATCATTTATATAAGTACCAAATACAAATCAACTAGGATTAGAGCAAGTTTACAAGAAAAACTATTAAAATCAAAAGATAAGTGTTAACATTACAATCCTTAAATTAACTAAAATATGGCACTTATCGTTGATCAAGATAGATTTCCTTCTCTATATACCCATTAAGAAAGGCACTCTTTACATCCATTTGGAATAATTTGAAATCCACCAAACATGCAAATGCAAGCAGCAATCTAATGGCTTCCAACGTTGCTACTGGAGCATAGGTTTCTTCATAGTTAATGCCTTCTTCTTGGTTGTAACCCTTTGCAACCAATCTAGCTTTATTTTCTGACTATGATGCCACTTTCATCAAGTTTGTTCTTGAAAACCCACTTGGTGCCTATTGGCTTATGAGAATGAGGTCTAGGAACAAGTTCCCCTACTTCATTTCTCTTGAACTGATTAAGTTCATCATGCATAGCAAGCATCCAATGTTCATCAAGTAAGGTTTGATCAATATTCTTAGGTTCAATTTGAGAAACAAAAGCCATATCACAACATAAATTCCTGAGAGAAGATCTAGTAGATACTCCCTTAGTTACTTCACCAATTATGTTGTCAAGGGACAGATCTCTTGTTGTTCTCTAGTCTTTAGGCCTTTGAGTAGGAGTTGAAGGATCAATTTCTTCATTTGATTTAGCTTTTTTCTTCTCAATTGATTCATTGATTGAGACATTATCTTCCGTTGGTCTTGCATCATTTTCACAACTTTTTTCCTCTTTTGAGGAGTTAAATTCATTACAAATAACATGCACAAGGTTCTTTTATTAAAAACTCTATATTCTTTATTTTGTAATGAATATCCAAGGAAGATAGCTTCATCGGCCTTTGCATCAAATTTGCCAAGAGACTCCTTTCCATTGTTTAAAACAAAACATTTACAACCAAAAGCTCTAAGGTGTGAGCTGTTTGGTTTTCTACCTTTGTATAGTTCATAAGGAGTTTTCTTTAAGATGAGCCTTATGAGTAATCTATTTAAAGTGTAACACACAGTGCTCACTGCATCAGCCCAAAAATGTTTTGGCAAATTTGTCTCATTAAGTAGAGCTCTTGCTCCTTCTTTAAGAGATCTATTTTTCCTCTCCACAACACCATTTTGTTGAGGTGTTCTTGGAGCTAAAAAATTGTGGTCAATTCCATTTTCTTTACAGAACTTTTCAAAATGCTCATTTTGGAATTCACCACCATGATCACTTCTTATTAAGATAATTTAGCAACCTTTTTCATTTTGAACAAGCTTGGCTAATTTTCTGAAGGCATTAAAAGCATCACTCTTGGATTTAAAAAAAAAAAGTCCATGTGAATCTTGAGTAGTCATCAACTATTACAAGCCCATATTAATTTCCACCTGAGCATACTTTTGCACACTTAACAAATGATTCAAACTACCTTTTCCACGATAAAGCTTTTTTTGGAGATCTACCAAGTATGAGTTTTCAGTTTGTAAAGTCATGCATTTTTCAAGTTGTCTCTTTTCTAATTCATCAAACTCTTTTTGCAAAGCTTTGTTTTCATTTACTTTTGAAGAGGAAAAAGCACTCATACACCCACTTGCTTTGTAGTTTGAAACAAGTTTCTCATTCTCTTCTTTCAAGTTACAAAGTTCAGTTTGCAGTGAAACAAGTTTAGTGGTATGCCATCTAAGGTTACCTTTTAGCTTATCATTGGAGATCGCAATTTTTTGAGCCTCCTCATGCTTTTCATAGGAAGCTTCAACAAGTTGATCAAGTTCAGGATTTACTTCTGATTCAGCACATGACATCTTTATCAATTGTTGAAGTTAGGCAGACATTTTCTTCTTCATTTTCACTTGATGATTCAGAAGTTATGGAAGCATCTTCTTCCCTTGCAATGTAGGATTTCTTTGATCTTCCATCTTTCTTCACTTTCTTTTCACCTAAATGCTTCTTCAAATATTTAGGACATTCAGATTTGATGTGGTCTTGCTTACCACATTCAAAGTAGTTGTAGTTGGTGTTGTTGTTGTCACTCTTTTTGTTGAACTTGGTGAACTTTTTGTTCTTGTTTTTCTTAATAAATATGCTAAACCTTTTGACTATTAGGTTTAGATTCTCATCACCTTCATCTCCACTTGAGTCATCATCTTTCTCAACATTAGAGGATGCAACTTTCAAGGCAATAATCTTCTATTTTTTGTCTAGATCTTCTGCATTTGTTAGTTGAGACATTTCTAACTCATACTCAAGTAACTTACCAAATAGTGTAGCCATAGACATCTTTGATTGATCTTTAGATTCCTTGATCGCTGTCATCTTTGGTTGCCATGGTCTGGTTAAGCATTTCAAGATCTTGATGTTTAGTTCCTCAACATCAAATGTTTTTCCAAGACCAAGAAGAAGATTAACATGTGTGTGAATCTGGTTTGGAGTTTAGATATGTTTTCTGTTGTGTTCATCTTAAACATCTCATACTCATGAATCAAGGCATGTTTCCTTGATCTTCTAACTTCATTTGTTCCTTCATGAGTAATTTCTAGCATTTCCCACATCTCCTTAGCACTCTTGCACCTAACAGTCCTGAAAAATTCATCAGACGATAATGCAAAGGTTATTATATTCTTTGCTTTGAAATCGTATTGAACTACCCTTTTTTCTTTGTCTGTCATTTAATCCCATTCTTTGGGAATCATTTCATTATCAATAGTTTTGGTTGGATTTTTTTATTGCATTCCATGCACCAAGGTCATTTGATTGAATGAAAATCTGCATTCTGTTTTTCCAAAAACCGAAGTGTTCTCCCTCAAACATTGGAGGACGATTGAGGGAGGCACCCTCCTTGAAGGTAATTTATGTGGTATTCATTTTCTTTGAAAAAAGATAGTGATCTTGAGTAACACACAAGAACATGCTCTTGATACCAATTGAAAACAATATGAACAGCACACAATAACCAAGAGTGGGGTGAATTGGTTGTTCTTGGCCAATTAAAAATACTTAAACAATCAAAGTTAAAAAGATCGTATCACAAAATAGTGCAAGAAAGCTTTCAACCAATCAAACACTAATCCTTAAAGAATGTAATCAAAAACTTTTTCTGTTGATTGTGAAATGTTGCACCAACGAATGACAAGTTATAACCACAAGAAAAGATAAAGATGAAGTATTCAATGCAAAGATTTATATTGGTTCACTTCTCAACCTAGAGAAGCTACATCCAGTTCTTCTAACCAACAAGTTAGAGTTCCTCTAATAACAATCTGTTTCATACAAGCTCTTACAACCACTCTCAATCACACCTAGATCAAGAATGAGACATCTATACCAGATAGATTCTCTATGATCAAGACATAGAGAAAACCCTTCTCTACTCTTACCTCTAGAAACACCTATTCTAGGAAAGCTATTATTATAGTTACACAAAAAGAAATTCAAAAAGAATTTACACAAGTTGTATGGAAAGAAACCACCTGATGATCCACTATTGATATATGCAAAAGATTGACAGACTTGAATCAATGGTGAAAGAAAACTACTTCAGAACTTTCCTACCAAAATCTTCTTTTGAAACTTTGCCCAAAAAGAAATCCTTTTTAGTAATCTTGAAGCTTGAGGATTTGTGGGACTAACATAGAAGAACACTTTGAATCTTTTCTTTCTTCAGAAAGCTAATGAAAAATCTTAGATATTTTCGTGGTATATTTTGTTAAAACACCCAACAACTATTTATAGAAAACTGTTGTAACTGTCAGTAATCGATCAATTCACTAATGTAATCAATTAAATTCACTTATGTAATCAATTATTTACTCATTTAATCGATTAAAGTGTTCATGAACTTTCTGGAAAAGACTTATGAACAATGTAATCGATTATAACATGAAGTCTTTGTTTGAAAACGTGCCAAGTAATCGATTACCACCATATCATAATCATTATCATAGGAAGTTCATTCTATGATTTTATGAAAACATGAATGCAAAAATATGAATGAGCTTTTTTGCAATGGATCATAGGAAGTCTCATCTTAGACATACACAAATTGCAACTACTAATCAATTGAATTGGCATGTAAAAAGCCTAAACACTTTACTGCCTAAGAGACTCAGCTTCTTGATCCTCTTGATCTCCCCCTAACTCTATCACTATCCACCAGGGCAACAAGTCTTCGTTAAATGACTTGAACCTGGTGGGAACAAATTTCTAGTAGAATGGGAAGCGAGGCTCCCCATCCTAGTTAAACGTCAATGACAGGCCATTTGCCACGACACCATTGTCACCGACCTTGAAGAAACAGTCCTTGAAGCAATGGAAGACATTGGAGTCAACCTCAAACAGCTTCTTGGACACACTGTGTAAAGACACCCAAGCAATCTTCCCTGTCAACTTCTGGTGGAAGAAAAACAAGAAGACCGACACATTTGGTTGTATGTTGAAGAATGGACACAAAATCTCGAATGCCCCACCACTACCCAACTATTTGGGTGAAGTTGGGAGGGTGCCACGTTCAAAAAGCCCAGGAGAGTACACTGAAAAGGGGAAAAAGGAAGCAGCAAACCCAACACCTCGAAGAGGCACCGGTACATGAAGGAAAAGGGCAGAGCACCTCACGCAGCCCTCAAAAAGGGAAAGTCCTCACACGCCGTCAATCGTAGTTGATGGCATATGGAATTTACATACGCTGGTGAAGTAAGATAGGACTTATATTCGAGAACATTCTCTCTAACCCACTCATAGCCAGGCTGTGGTTGGGTGGACGACGACTGATATGCTGTTAGCATATATAGTTTTTAGGTTAATTTTATTAGAAAATTAGGAAGAATATAGAAAATAAATGCTAGAATAAGTATAAAATTCATTAGTTTTATGTTTATCATTTATTCTATGCTATTTTGATGTTTAGGATCAAGAAAAGCAAGAAAAGAAGCAAAATAAAGAGCCAACTGAAGCTGAGATCTCGCGCCAACCGTGCCACAGCCATGCCAATAGCGTGGGAAGCACTGGAAGATGGCGCCAGTCACGCCAAAATCGCGTGGATCGCGCCAATTGCACTGGAAGATGGCGCTGGTCACGCCAAAACTCGCGCCAGTCGCGCGGACGCCACGGGATTTCTGAATTAGCTTGAAGATAACATAAGAATGATGGGTTTTTAGGGTTTTATAACCCAGGTATAAATAAAACAAGAAGGAGGCAAGATTGGAGGGTTTGTGACTTTGCATACCTTAGTTTCTTTCTATTCTTTCTTCTCTACATTGTATTAGGCCAGACATAATCATGTCTGGCTAATTCCTTCGTAATTATGGTTTAGCCAAAAGCCAATGTGAACTCGATGTTTATTGAATTGATTTTAATAAAGTTTCTTATAGTTGTTTTATTCTACTTTATTCTTCCATTATTATATCTAATTAGACTTGATCAATCTATTAGATTACTTAGGGCTATAATTCACAATAGGAATATTGGGGTTGTAGTTTCTGAAAGCGGTAGAGTGACAGTTGCGATATTACCTAGAGATAGGGATAAAGGACTGCAGGTTATTATTATGCTATCCTCATGCTTAATCTAAAGGGAATTACTAAGGGATTAGGGTTCTTAAATTAGGTTAAAGGGTTAAATAATTGAGGAATCAGGGTTTAACTACATTAGAAAAGCATAAATCTGAATAATTATATTAAATAATGTTAAAGTGTCAATTCAATTACATAGAAAGAACTGCGGTGGTTGTGCTTTACCATAATTATTCTTAAGTCTTGCATAACATTTAATTTACATTGTTTTTAGTGCTTTTTTTCACAACAATTAAAACCAAACCACAATCAAATTCTCTCAACAATTTCATTCCTTTTCCAATATTAAGAATCATAAATTACAATTAACCTTAGTGCCTCAATCCTCGTGGGAACAATATTCTACTTATCATTTTATTACTTGAACGATCGGTACACTTGTCGTGTCGCAACAACGACGACCCAGTACTATGACTGCACCGCACACGAGGAGAGGCCCTGGCATTTCTAGTGCAACTCTTCCTTCCACTTCCAGGAGCAGAAGGGGGCAGAATTGCTAGGGGCTAAGGTTCCCCAGCCCAAGTGGCGACAGAAGGCCTTGCCCTCTGACAAAGGCGAGAAGTGCCGTCACTGTAATGACCTGCCACGTCACTACTGTATCTCTACTCTCAACCACAAAATTAACATAACCTTTGATAAAAGAACACCCTTTTTCTTATTTAATGAAAACTGTGGTAAATTTTTCGCAATCACATAACGATTATGAACATAACCAAGACACGTGTAAAAACATACCAATTGGATACATATCTCTGTTTATACAGAGCATGTTTTAATTGTAAGTATAATTATCCATAGTTAAAACGTACACGAGTTTTGCAAGTGAAGTAAGAAATTAAACGTCAGGGGTGCAACTAGCAAAACATGAGTGTAACTATCAAAACCAGGGGTGTAATCAGCAAAACACAACCCCTGCCTAAGATTCGTCATCGACGTCCCAGCAACTCGGCGGCTCCACTCAAAAGTTGTCATAGTCCTGGTTCTCCTACTGCTGTCCGTCTATTCACACGAATCGGGTTTGCGATCATCACATGTGCCAAAACACACGACACAACAAAGTAAGGGTGAGTTCATCATGTAAGATAACAAGCAAAAGGTAACGTTAGTCTATGAAAAACAATTCAAGCGTCACAGCATCACCACAAATCCAGATGTATCATCACGCAACCATCATAAACAACATCTAAGAGCATTCCACAAGTAGACTTAAAAATGTCTAGCATGATGCATACTATTGTCTCATCTCTCGACATGTAATGTGGTACCATCCCGGAAATAGGCCAAATCCATGGTCCAAATGATAGCTGTAGTTGACATCGCGGTCACTCTGTCGTGCACAGGACTCATGTAACACCCCGTGTGCACCCGGTGTATTATCATTCATAATATCATATTA
>QARZ01038460.1:0-14490 GCA_013407115.1 Glycine latifolia
TCCTAAGCTTTCTCAACACTATTTGTGTGGTTTTCCCTCCAAGAGTTCGTGCATTGAATGCTGAGGGTTGGGTATTTATAACCCACCCTGTGAAATCTCTGTTTTGCCCTTTAAATGTTGCTTCTGTCGAACTGTGGCGCTGATGGTGCCAACTTACAAAACGAATGGCGCTGATGGTGCCATTATGGCACTGATGGGGCCATTATGGCGCTCTTGGCGCTGGATGTCAGAAGATATGGCGCTGTTGGTGCCATTTTCCAGAGCAATTGGCGCCTTTGGCGCGGATGGCGCCATCTTCTAGAGTCTTTGGCGCTGATGGCGCCAGATCATTCTGTCAAAACTTGGTTCTTTTCTTCTGATTTTTCTCAATCTTGGCATCTTTAATGGATTTCGTGACAATTTATCACATTAGTTCAAATCCTAACACAATAGGGCAATTATCCATGCTTAATACTCAATTCATGCTCTCAAAAGCTTAGGAAAACCTCATATGTTAAGCGCATATCAGTAATCGATTAAGGTAGTGTAAAATAGGTTTTTCCAAAACTTAAACCACGAGTACTTGGCTTCTTATGCAAACATGAAAACTTTAAGATTTTTCACAAAACATGTACTTTTATGAAAACCATGAATGCAAGCCAATGAATGATGTTTATGCAATGTAATGGATCATAGGATGAAACTCTGATACATCTAAGGATTACATATGCCTTCAATTGAATGGCATGTAAAAGCTGAAACTTATCCAATACTAATACCCTCAGCATCTTGATCCTCTTGAAGCTCCCCCTGTATCTAACAAGAAGAAAGTCTAGGAACAAGTTCCCATGCTTCATTTCTCTTTAACTAATTAAGTTCATCATGCATGGCAAGCATCCAATGTTCATCAAGTCATGCTTGATCAATATTCTTAGGTTCAATTTGAGAAAAAAAGCCATATCACAACATAAATTCCTGAGAGAAGTTCTAGTAGATACTCACTTAGTTACTTCACCAATTATGTTGTCAAGGGAGAGATGTCTTGTTGTTCTCCAGTCCTTAGGCTTTTGATTAGGTGTTGACTGATCAATCTCTCCATTTGATTAATCTTTTTTCTCCTCATTTGATTCATTGATTTTGACATAATCTTCTATTGGACCAGCATCATTATCACAACTCTTTTCCTCTTTTGAGGAGTTAGATTCATCACAAATAACATGTACAGATTCTTCCATGCATAGGTTCTTTTATTGAAAACTCTATATGTTTTGCTTTATAATGAATATCCAAGAAAGATAGCTTCATCAACCTTTGCGTCAAATTTCCCAAGAAACTCCTTTCCATTTTTTAAAACTAAACATTTACAACCAAAAGCTCTAAGGTGTGAAATGTTTAGTTTTCTACCTTTGTATAGTTCATAAGGAGTTTTCTTTAAGATGAGCCTTATGAGTAGTCTATTTAAAGTGTATCAAACAATACTCACTGATGTTTTGGCAAATTTGTCTCATTAAGAAGAGTTCTTGCTCCTTCTTCAAGAGATCTATTTTTCCTCTCCACAACACCAATTTGTTGAGGTGTTCTAGGAGCTGAAAAATTGTGGTTAATTCCATTTTCTTCACAAAACTTTTTCAAAATGGTCATTTTGGAATTTGCCGCCATGGTCACTTCTTGTTGAGATAATTTTGCATCCTTTTTCATTTTGAACAAGCTTGGCTAATTTTCAGAAAGCATTAAAAGCATCACTCTTGGATTTTAAAAACAAAGTCCATTTGAATCTTGAGTAGTCATCAACTATTACAAGCCCATAGTAATTGCCACCTAAGCTCATAGTTCTTAAAGGACCAAACAAATCCATGTGAAGCAATTCAAGAGGTCTTGAGGTGGAAACAAAGTTTTTATTTTGAAAAGAAATCTTTGTTTGTTTCCCCTTTTGACAAGCTTAAGTTTAGGTAAACCAATAACTAAATATTTTCTATTGAGCTTGTTCATGTGATGCATATTAATGTGACTAGCTCTTCTATGCCACAGCCATGATTCATCAATCTTACTTACTAGTAAGTTAATATTATGAATGAATGCATGTTCTATAGCCAGCAAGTAGATGTTTCCCTTTCTTTTTCCTACATGAATAACCTCACTAGATTGGCCATCACATATCAAGCAACAATTATCATTAAATGATACCTTTAATCCTTTATCAAACAGTTGACTTATACTCAGAAGATTATGTTTTAGGCCTTCCACATAAAGTACGTTTCTAATTTTGGTTTTAAAGTTGACACCAATGTTGCCTTCTCCTATTAATTTTCCTTTATTGTTGTCTCCATAGGTGACAAATCCTTCATCCTTTAAAGTAAGATTTGTAAGCATGGACTTGTCACTAGTCATGTGTCTAGAGCATCCATTGTCTAAGTACCATAATGACCCTTTAGCTCTAAGACACACATGCAACAATCAAATCAAGTAGCAAAGAAAGGTACCCAATTAAGGTTAGGTCAATAAGGGTTAGCTATTTTTCACTTTTTCTTAGGAACCCATATGCAGTCTCCATTAGGCACATAGAACCTTCTAGCATAACACTTATGAGATGTGTAACCTTCCCTCATGCAGTAATGCATATCACAGATTTAGATCTTCTTTCAAAATGAGCCTTTTTAGTATGCTTTATTTTTTAAAACCTTTTTTCTATTCATCTATTTTGGAGGTACAAAATTGGTATTTTCAAAAGGTTTTGTTTGATGTTTGTAATCCAATCCAGATGTATCTCCATCATACTTTTGCAAACTTAACATTTGATTCAAACTACATTTTCCTTGATAAAGCTTTTTTATGAGATCTACCAAGTATGAGTTTTCACTTTGTAAAGTCATGCATTTTCAAGTTGGCTCATTTTGAATTCATCAAACTCTTTTTGCAAAGCTTTGTTGTCATTTACTTTTAAAGAGGAAGAAGAACACACACAGCCATTTGCTTTGTAGCTTGAAACACGTTTTTCATTATCTTCTTTCAAGTTACAAAGTTCAACTTGCATTGAAACAAGTTTAGTGGTATGCCATCTAAGGTTACCTTTTAGCTTATTGTTGGAGATTGCAAGTTTTTGAGCCTCCTCATGCATTTCATATAAAGCATCAACAAGTTGATCAAGTTCAGGATTTACTTCTGATTCAACACATAAGTCATCTTCATCAATTGTTGAAGTTCAGCAGACATTTCTTTATTTTCACTTGATGATTCAGAAGTTGTTGAAGCCTCTTCTTCTCATGCAATGTAGGCTTTATTTGATTCTCCATCTTGCTTTGCTTTCTTTTTACCTAACTATTTCTTTAAAAATATAGGACATTCAGATTTGGCGTGGCCTTGCTTACCACATTCAAAGCAATTGTAGTTGGTGTTGTCGTTGTTGTCACTCCTTTTGTTGAACTTGGTGAAATTTTTGTTCTTATTTTTCTTCATGAATTTGCTAAATCTTTTGACTATTAGGTTCAGATTCTCATCACCTTCATCTCCCCTTGAGTTATCATCTTTTTCAACATTTGAGGATGCAGCTTTCAAGGCACTCTTGTTTTTTGTTTGCATCTTCTGCATATGTTAGTTGAGACATTTCTAACTCATACTCAAGTAACTTACAAAATAGTGCAACCATAGACATCTTTGATAGATCTTTAGATTCCTTGATTGTTGTCACCTTTTGTTGTCATGGTCTTGTTAAGCATTTCAAGATCTTGATGTTTAATTCCTTAGCATAAATGTGTTTCCAAGACCAAGAAGATGATTAATGATGTGTATGAATCTGGTTTCTAGTTGAGATATGTTTTCAATTGTGTTCATCTTGAACATCTCATACTCATGAATCAAGGCATGTTTCCTTGATCTTCTAACTTCATTTGTTCTTCATGAGTCATTTCTAGCATTTCCCACATCTCTTTAGCACACTCTTGCACCTAACAGTCCTGAAAAATTCATCAGACGATAATGCAGAGGTTATCATATTCTTTGCTTTGAAATAGTATTGAACTACCCTCTTTTCTACGTCTGTCATTTCATCCCATTCTTTGGAATCATTTCAATATCAATCATTTTGATTGGCATTAAAAGACATTTTTCTATTGCATTCCATGCACCAGGGTCATTTGATTGAATGAAAATCTGCATTCTATTTTTCCAAAAACTGAAGTGTTCTCCCTCAAACATCGAAGGACGATGGAGGGAGACATCCTCCTTGAAGGTAATTTGTGTGGTATTCATTTTCTTTGAAAAAAGATAGTGATCTTAAGTAACACACAAGAACCTACTCTTGATACCAATTGAAAACAGTATGAAAAACACACAAGAACCAAGAGGGGGGTGAATTGGTTGATCTTGGTCAATTTAAAAAATTCTTAAATAATCAGAGTTATCAAGAACATATCATAAAACAATCCAAGAAAGCTTTCAACCAATCAAACACCACTACTCAAAGAATGCAATCAAAAACTTTTTCTATTGATTGTGAAATGATGTACCAACGAATGACAAGTTATAACCACAAGAAAAGATAAAGTTGAAGTAGTCAATACAAAGATTTATACTAGTTCACTTCTCAACCTAGAGAATATTAGTATATGGATGTCCTAGAGAAAATCTTTTCATTAGATTAGGACGTACATGTACTTTTCATATTGTCATGAATAAATTATAAGCGCTCTTTATCTTGTTTCATATTCTGTCTCGATATCATTATTAATATATGAGTAACTGGATAAAACCCTTGGAATAGAATAGGTATCCCTTGAGTATCAGTGATGGGATCACGATCATGAGGATTCAAGGATACCAAATGTCTACTCCTAAATTTTAAGTTCCTAGTCTAGAGACACTGAGAATGGGGATCAATGATTTCGGGTAAGACTAGCACGACTTAACTACTTGTATGCAGATACAAGGTAAAGACCTCATGAGCTACAGACATGGAGATGTCTTAGCTAAAGTCCTGGGTGGACCTATAAGGGTATAGCTCGCACTAAACAGACCCACAAAGAGACTCTATGTGGAAATCTCACAGATAGTATCATTAGAGTAGTCTCTTATTATTTGGGTATGTCTTTCCTTAGACCAGAAGTTTTCACCTAGACTGTGTTCTAGAAGACATGCTTTGATTGTATACCTCGTCTACCTGAAACATGGAGACACATAGGTATACCTTTGGGCATGTCCTGAAAGAACATGAGTCTACAGTGACTAGCTGAAGGAATTCATCAAATCTCTGTGAGAGATTAGGTTATCTGTAAACCGGAGAAATCGGGATGACATTTACAGGACTCAGGAATCTATGCATAGTAAAAGAAATCATGAGATGATTTGCCTTTAGAGTCAGTAAAATTGGAGACTCCCTATTTCGTATTAAAGCTTACCCTAGACCGCAAGGGCTGATACGTTTCCTTACCCTAGGTTTTATGGGAAGGTAACCGAGACGAAAGGAAATACATACGGAAACCAAATAGATTTAATAGGATGATCTTGTCATTTACCTAACTAGTTCTGGGGCAACAAAGCATTGCTAGTGCTCTATGTTGTCATTAAATGAGTAGTGGCCTTATTGGGCCCAAACCCATTTATGTCAGTAGCTATGTTGGGCCTAATGGGTCACACACTAACACTTTATTGTCATGACATTATAGCATTAAAGGTTTTGGGCCTAATAATGGTTGTTGGCCCAAGAAAGAGTTTGGATACTTATCTTAAAGAGAGAGGGGCGCATGAATGGAGTTAATGGGCTTGGATAGTCCAAGACATTATTAATTAATTTAAATAGTTAAATTAATTATCTAATACTTAAATTTTGAATTTAAATATTTGAATTTAAATATGAATTACTATAGTAGTTAGTTTCATATCAAAAGGAGAAGATAAGAGCTAGATTTGAATTTGAATTCAACTAGAATCTTATCATGATCATGTCCTAGATTTTAGGAAGAATTTTGAGGGCTGATTATGGGCTTATACACGGCTGATATATGATTATCTTTTGGCAAAATTAAATCCCAAGTAATTGACTTGGTCTTAGGAAGTTAAGATAGGAGGTTGTTGGAAATTTTGAAATGCAACAACTCTATCTTATCTTCACGTGTGGGATGCTTCATGATCAGATTTTTTGGTTAAAAATCTGACTCAAACTCTTCTATAAAGTGTGCTATTGTGATCGTAGTTCTCTAATAATTTTGAGAGGGAAAACCCTAATCTACTTTCCTCTATTTTCACGTGCCCCTTTGTGTGAGTGTTGGCTGAAAATTCAGCCACCAATATCATCTATTGGTGAGCCTCTTAGATAAGTAAAAACACTTTAAAACATAACCTTCTTCCTCTCCATTGGTGTGCCTAGCCTGCCTCCTTTGGTGTTTGTTGGTAGCCTTCAAGAAGTGTTCTTGAGTCTTGACAAGAAGTGGTGTGGATCAACATTAGAGGGCTTGTATCTTCAAGTCTATCCTTGATCATCAAATTTCGAATATAAACAAGGTAACATATATGTCCTAAAGAATGATTCTTGTGTGGTATGTGTGTTTCCGCTTTAAAATTTTTTTTTTCTCACATGCCTTCGGGCTTCAAGGCCCTTTGCTTTCAGAGAAGCTATATCCACTAGTGATGTATGCAAAAGATTACCAGACTTGAATCAGTGGTGGAAGAAACTACTTTAGAACTTTCCTGCCGAAACTTCTTTTGATACTTTGCCCAAAAAGAAATCCTCTTTAGAAATCTTGAAGCTTGAGGATTTATGGGTCTAACACAATATAGCACTTCGAATCTTTTCTTACTTCAGAAAGCTTATGAAAATACTTTGATAATTCGTTGTATCTTTTCAAAAAAGCCAATGGTTATATATAGAAAACTATTTGTAACTGTCAGTAATTGATTAATTCACTAATGTAATCGATTAAATTCACTTATGTAATCGATTATATAGTAATTTAATTGATTAAAGTGTTCTTGAACTTTCTGGAAAAGATTTATGAGCAATGTAATTGATTATCATAGAAAATCTTTGTTTCAAACACACGCCAAGTAATCGATTACCCATATATCGTAATTAATTATCACATGAAGGCTAATTTGTGATTTTGTGTGGTGTAATCGATTACCATGCTCTTGTAATCGATTAAAGTGTTCTTTAAAGCTTAAGTATTAGATTACTATTTGCTGGTAATCGATTATACCAGTGAGAAATTGTTTTTCCAAAAACTTAAACATTGAACACTTGGCTTTTTATTCAATCATGAAAACTTTATGTTTCAGAAAAGCTTTTTCACAAAACTTATGCTTTTATGAAAACATGAATTCAAAAACATGAATGAGCTTTATGCAATGAATCATAGGAAGTCTCTTCTTAGACATACACAAATTACCACTACCAATGAATTGAATTGGCATGTAAAAAGCCTAAATACTTTACTGCCTAAGAGACTTGGTTTCTTGATCCTCTTGAGTTCCCCCTGACTCTAACATCAAGAAGTGGAAAGACCCACCTTAACTTGATGAAGCTTGCAAAAAAATATGCTCAGATGAACCAAGAACTCAGATGTGGACGTTCCAAAGCTTCAAAGGATGAAAAACAAAATTGGAACCAAGAATAGGAGTTTTGCACGAAAATGGCGAGGAAACAAGAGAATCAAGATTAAGAGCTATTAGATACAGGGGGAGCATGAAGGTGGATCAAGATACATGCTAAAGATGAATGAATTTTTTAGCTTTGTACATGTCACTCAATTGAAGACATTTGTAAATGCTTTATGTAGGAAAGATTCATCCTATGATCCTTGCATTGCATAAACATTCATTTACTTACATTCATGATTTTACAAAAGCACATGGTTTGTGAAAAAGATTTAAGACTTGATGATTGCATCAAAGTCAAGGTTTTATGATTTAAGTTTTTGGATAAATCTTTTTTGAATTGTGTTAATTGATTACCACATATTGGTAATCTATTACTTAAGTGGTGAAGAACATTTTAATCAATTACAGCCACTAAGTAATCAATTACTTAGCATAAAATACAAAACATGGATTAACTGTGATAATCGATTACCATGTATATGTAATCGATTACTTAGCTCATTTCTGAATAAAAGCATCCCTGTAGTAATCGATTACAGGTCGAAATAATAATTACTTTGTTCATATATCCTTTCCAGAAAATTGAAGAACATTTTAATCAATTAAGTTTGTTTTTAATAGATTACATATGAAGATTTAATAAATTACTTATGCAATTTAATTGATTACATTCTTTTACAAAAGTTTGTTATAAATATGTAATGAATTTTCTGAAATTAACAACACAATTCTCTATGAAAATTTTTCAAAGTTTTCATAAGCCTTCTGAAAGTGAGAAAGAATATTTTGAGTTCTAAGGTTCTTGTCCCACACATTCAAATCCTCATGTTGTTTTGAAAGATTTCTTGGGCAAGATTTCAGAGAAGCCTTTGGAGAGGAAGTTCTGAAACTAGTTTTTCATTTTAACTCTGATTGTTAAATCATTCATTGGATCATCAGGTTGTCTCTCTCCATTAACTTTGCTTGTAAATTCGTTCTTGGATTTTTGGTTGTTTGTAACTATTACAATGGGTTCTTGAGGCTTTTTCTAGAGTGGGTTTCTCTAGAGGGAAAGAATATAGAAGGGTTTTCTATGTCTTTATCACTATGAGTCTAATAGGGTTTTAGATTTATGTTCTTTATCTAGGTTTGATAAAGGGTGATTGTTGTAAAGCTTGTAAGAACTGAAATTTGTGAATAGTGGAACTCTAATCTAGTTTTGATTGGAAGAAATTGGATGTAGCTTCTCTTGTTGAGAAGTGAACCAGTATAATTTCTTGTGTTGATCACTTTCTTTCAATCTTTTCAAGTTATCTTCATTTGTAGTTCTTGGTGGATTCTTTATTACTCAACAAGTAGTATTTTGTAATTGTTTTATTGGGCTGAGTGATTTGATTGATTAAAGCATTATTGGTTTATTTGTGATAAAGATCCTTTAACTCTGATTTTCTAAAGATTTTAAAAAGGCCAAGATTAACCAATTCACCCCCCCCTCTTGGTTATTGTGTGTATTCTCATTATTTTCAAGAGCCTCTTACCAAAACTTGAGGGAAGAAGCATCAAGCGAAATTGTATGAAGCTTGGAAGAAGAAGCAGAAGAAAATGGATTCATCTTCCTCCCTTGAAGAACTCGTGCACACAATGTTCCAAGTTTGATCTTTCTAGAGAAGTGAAGAGTTATGGCTTTAAGGCTTGGTCCAAATGAAACTTGATTAGGCTCAATGTTGATAAGAACAAATTGAAAACATGAATGACCATTTCATAGCCATGGTGGACATGCCAAATTCTGTCATATAAAGTAAACTTAAGCAAAAATGGTAAAAATTGCTTTTGTTAAAACTGGTAAATCTTATTCTAATCTTCTAGATTAGTGTTCTAACCTCCGTTGGGGTATGTGTACTCAAATTGAACCATGCACATAGTCCACTCACACAGAGACAAATTAAACTGTGACTCAATGCACAGTACAATTCTTGCACAGATGGAAATCTAGCTCAGACAATTTATATTTCTTTGCCAAGATTTACTAAACCAATCACATAAGTGTGTATATATATATATACATAGCACAAAATTCAATGATTAAAAATATATAACTACTGAAACTAAATTTATACATGCACAGATGACACAACATAGAGTTTTTCTCTGTCAATCTGAGTTGTTGTAAATTTTTTCAGGGTGTTACATGGTGGACTACAAGTGTTCAATTAGGATTGTAACACCACAAGTTTTGAGTACTAGGAATATATCATAAGGAGAACTCTTATTATGAATTTATTATATTATTTGTAATGTATTGATATTATAGTTATTATCTTTATGCTATATATTATTAGTTGTGTTTTATGTGAATTCATGACTTTACATGTGCATTCCTTGTACATTGTATCTTATGTATGTTATTTAATTGATTATTTTTAGTTTAATATTTTTATATTCTTTTTAGCTTATTTGACTTCTCTTGGACTTTTATTTTCCCATTCTAATTCAGTTTTTGCCTTAGGCAAACAAGTGGGCTTAATTGATAATTGTTGCTTATTTTCGGAGTTTTTGCTTAATTTACCTATCTTCCTTGTGCAGGACCTAGAGAGCTCTACAGAACTCCAAATGGCACATATGAGTATTCTATGGAAAGATAAGGAAAATATATACAATTTTGTGAGAAATAAGATGAGGCCAATTCTATCATTTTGAGGGTCATTTTAGGCTTGGAAGTCAGAACCACTGCACTTGAATTTTGGACTGTGAAATTGGTGTAATTAGTAATTAGTTAGATTAGTTGGGCTTAATTATGACCCATCTTTTCCTACTGACTCAATCACTATATTTTAGTGATTTTATTTATTTGGATGGACAGACTTCATTTTACCAAAAACATATTTTGTAGTGACTGTTAGAAGTTTTTAGAATTAAAACCCTTTCTCTTATTTTCTCTCAACTTTTCTTCATTGTTCTTCACTGTTCTTCATTTCATTTCTGTTCTTCCATTTTGTTGCACTAATTTTGTGGGGCTTCCATTGATGACGATCATGGAAGGCTAAACAATCAATCAATCCAAGGATCCAGCCCAAGCAAGGAGAATTTGAGTTCTAGTTTGGTATTTCAATTTTTGTATGAATGTTTATTTTCTTCTTCAATCGTCTATTCGATTTTCATGATTATGAATGTGTTTAGGATTGAAAACGGATTAGGTTATGGATTCATTTCCTAATTTTTACTTTTAATCACAGATTATTTGGATGATATTTCAATTAGGTTTGTGGTTTCAATTAATTTAGAGGTTAATTCGATTGAACTGCTTCTAATGAAATTGAATGAACTTTCATAACAAGATCATTATCTGAGAACTATGATAATTTGCATTGCTTGGTTTGGTGAATTGGATTGATGTTCTTTAATCTGTTTTAGATTACCTTTAATCAATTTTGTTAGTTCTTTAATTGTAGTTTGTGTTTTTGCAATTTTTGTTTATTGCATGCAAACTGTTTGATAAAAATCTCCCTATTATTTACTAGTGAATTCAAGTTGGAACCATATTGATTGTGTCTCTGAGTTGAGCTAGGTTAATCATGTGCTACAGAATTAGCGTAGTTTAATTGTTTTGAAGTGATATGACATCAGATATGAAAACTGGCGCCATTGCTGGGGACACAGTTCATTGTGTGCTAACTTTAATTCATTCATAATTAGATAATAGCATTAGTAAAATATAAAAGAAAAAAAATATTTACATTTACTGCATATTTACATCCTGCTGCACACTTGTACTTTGTTACATATTTTCCTTGTTTCTGTTGGTTGTTATGAAGTGTATGTGAAGTGCTGGTACAAAACAGCGAAAAAAAATAGAGAAAAATAGGGGAAAACAGAGGAAAAAATAGAGGAGTAGCGGGGAGAGATTTGGTGTAGTGTAGTTGTGTTTGTTGTGCAATTTGCTGTCCGAAAATTTGTGGTCCTGTGGAGTTTAACTGTGAAACTTGGTGTCCAAAGTTTATCCCCCATTCTAAGGACTGGTTGTACTTTCAACCAGATCTTATCAACACCTGGACAGATATGAAGAGAAGATTCTTGGAGAAATTCTTCTCTGCATCTAGAACAGCTTCCATCCAGAAATAAATTTGTGGTATAAGGCAGCTAGCTAGAGAGACATTGTATGAGTACTGGGAGAGATTCAACAAGTTGTGTGCTACATGTCCTCACCATCAAATTAGTGAGCAATTATTGATCTAGTATTTTTATGAAGGTTTGATGTTGATGGACAGGAGTATGATACATGCAGCTAGTGGAGGCACTTTGATGGACACGACTCCTCTTGCTGCAAGATAGTTGATTTCTAACATGGTAGCCAATTATCAACAATTTGGTACTAGAGGTGCTGCAACATCCAAGCCTGCAAATGAAGTTTATGTTTCTATGGTTGCTGATAACCAGAGATTGGAGAACAAATTGACAGAGTTGACATCCCTTGTGAGACAGCTTGCCATTGGTTAATAGCAGAACGTGATGGCAGCCAATCAACCAAGGCTATGTGGTATCTGTTATGCACCTGATCATCCAACAGATGCATGTCCCACTCTCCAAGAAATAGAACAAGCTACTGACGTTTCTTCCATACAACCTAGACAGCCATTCAAACCTCAACAAATCCTTACTCCAACACTTATAATCTTGGTTGGAGAGATCACCCAAATTTGAGGTATGGTCCTGGTCCACAACCTCAACAGCAGCCATTCAGACCTCAACAGCAGCAATATCAACCTTCCACCAGCAAATACCAAGCTCCTCCATTCAGACAACAGCCACAATTCTAGTAGCTTACACGTACATCTACATAACCTATGCAGACCAGTTCTGGACCTTCTTTGGAGGACTTTATGAAGCAAATGGCAACCACCAACATTCAGTTTCAACAGAATGTCAATTCCACCATCCAAGACCTGCAGACTCAGATTGGACAGTTAGATACAACTGTCAACTAGATGTAGCAGCAAGGTTATAGCAACATTCCAGCAAAACTAGTTATTAATCCAAAGAATATGAGTGCTATTACCTTGAGGAGTGGCAATGAGCTTCCAAATGCTGAACAAGAGTGTTGCGCTTCCACTTGGACGTATTGAAGATGTGCTGGTGCGAGTTAATAATTTGATTTTTCCTGCAGAGTTTTACATACTGTGGATATGGAGAATGAGTCTTCTAGCCATGGTTCCACATTGATCCTAGGGAGACCATTCTTGATGACATCCAGGACCAAAATTGATGTGTATGTAGGAACTCTTTCCATGGAGTTTGGTGATGACGTTGTACAGTTTAACATTTTTGAGGCCATGAGACATCCTGTAGAGGAGCATTCTATCCTTCTTCTTGATATCATTGATGTTACAGTAGATAGTGTAGATATTTCTAATTTACTTTCTGATTTTTCTGATTTTGGTTCTTGTAATTGTACCTGTGATGATTCTGCTGTTGTGTGTAGTATTTGTGCGGAGATTTCCTCCACACTTGACTCTGATTGTGTTGCAGATACAGGTACCGGTGTTGATTCTCCTATCGCTCTTCCCTCAGCCACCTTCCTTGGAGCTGAAGTCACTACATGAGCACCTTAAATATGCATATTTAGATGATGCTAAGCAACTTCCAGTCATCATATCTAGCAGCCTGTCGCTTGAGCATGAAGAGAAGTTGCTGCATGTTTTGAGAGGCCACAAAAAGGCCATTAGATGGACACTGACTGACCTTCCTAGAATAAATCCTTCCATCTTCATGCATCAAATACTCTTAGAGGATGATTCTAGGCCGGTGAGGCAGCCACAGAGGAGACTAAATCCCACTATTCTTGATGTGGTGAAGAAGGAAGTGATGAAGTTACTAGTTGCAGAGATCATCTATCCCATTTCAGATAGCACTTGGGTTTCATTTGTTCAAATGGTCCCTAAGAAGTCGGGTATCACTGTTGTGAAAAATCAGGATAATGAGTGGATTCCGACTAGAGTAGCCAACAGTTGGCAAGTTTGCATTGACTATAAGAGACTTAACCAGGCAACTCACAAGGACCATTGACCAGGTTCTGGAGAGGTTGGCAGGTAAATCACATTATTGCTTTCTTGATGATTTTTCTGGTTACATGCAGATTCATATTGCAATAGAAGACCAACATAAGACCACATTCACCTGTCCATTTGGCACATTTGCCTACACTAGGCTGCCCTTTGTCCTATGCAACGCACCTGCTACCTTCCAAAGGTGCATGGTGAGTATCTTTTCTGATTTATTGATGATTTCACTGTCTATGGTTCCTCTTTTGATGCATGTTTGGATAGTCTATCTAGAGTTCTTGATCGGTGTATTGGGACTAACCTTGTTCTTAACTTTGAGAAATGTCATTTTATGGTACATGAAGGTATAGTCTTAGGGCATTTAGTCTCTAGTAGAGGTCTTGAGATCGATAAAGCTAAGATTAATGTTATTACTTCTTTATCTTACCCCGCTTTTGTGTGAGAAGTACGTTCTTTTCTTGGACATACAAGTTTTTATAGGAGATTCATCCATGATTTTAGCAAGATTGCACTGCCATTGTCCAAGCTTTTCCAAAAGGATGTAGACTTTCTAATTGATCAACCTTGCAAAGAAGCATTTGAGGAATTAAGGAAGAAGCTTACAACCTCTCTCATCATGCAGCCACCAGATTTAGAACTTCCCTTTGAGCTCATGTGTGATGCCTCCAATTATGCACTTGGGGCTGTGTTGTCACAGAGAGTTGATAAATGATCCTATGTCATTGCTTATGTTTCACGTACTTTAGTTGCAACCCAAGTTAACTACACCACCACGGAGAAGGAGCTTTTAGCTATTGTTTTTGCTTTAGATAAATTCCGATCTTATTTGCTTTGCTCCCATATTGATGTGTTGCAAACACATCTAGTTTCTAGTATAATTTTAGGATAA
>QARZ01038462.1:0-11308 GCA_013407115.1 Glycine latifolia
CCCCCCCCCCCCTTGGTTTATTAGATTAGGTATTCATTGTATTTACACTAGTGTCTTATACTTCTATTTTCCATCTTTTAAATACTTTCTTCCTTGAAGATTTCCAATAAGGGCGACCACCTACTTAGTCATTTGCAAATCCAATTCACTTAAGGTAGGCTAGGCTTTAATCTTTAATCAAGAGTTTATTTGGACTAACTTATATGTTTAATGGTGCAGATTTATGGTTGATTATTTAGGCTGAATTTGAATATCATTGAAGGCTGTTTTATGATGTGATAATGTTGATTTAACAATAGGATAGGTTGATGATTTAAATACTGAAATTTTAGTAATGTTTGGACTTGATTTTGATGACCTTTAGACTTGATTTTGATGGAATTTTAGACTATTTACTTATATGTTTATGATTGGAACTGTTTTAAATTAATTCTATGAAGTAGAGGCTGAACGGTATGGGGATGAAAGGTTTAATTACTCAAGAAGTTCAGATTGATAATTAAATAGTAGAGTGATAAGTTGAGAAGAGCATAAGGTCTAGGTTAAGTTCAAATCTTTTATGGTGATAGTGTAAAAGTATTAGAGAATTATTTGGATGGTATATTAAAGTTTACTAGCTAGATTACTAACATGTTGTCTGTAGCTTGAGGATATTCTATTACCATGCACAAGTTGGCATGATTTTGATTAAAATAAGATATGGTAGCCCAACCATACATTTGGTATGTATGATGTTTGTGATGGGAATTTTTCTATGAGGTTGTATGAATTTGCTCATGGATTTTATTATTGATGAACATGATGGATTTCATGTGATGATATATATTGATTCATGTTTCCGAGTCTAGTACAAGATTTCCGAAATAGGATCTGATACTATATCCAGTACGAGATGTAGAGACCAGGTGCAAAAACATGGAAATGACATGCATGATTAGCGTAAGACGGCCACAACATTTCTACATCCAATACAAGATGTAGCTACATACAGTAGGATATGTAGAGGCCATGTGCACCCTGGAATTTCATTCATGCATACATGTTGTTGAATGGCTATTGATTGTATGGATTTTATTTGAATTTATTGATGGTCACTAACGTACTAACGTATTTGATGACTTAGTTTTGCCTACTGAGAAATTTTATTTATCACTAGATTTATTTCATTTTTTTTTATAGATGGCCATAGTAATCATCTTCCTTGATGCTCTAGATTGGGATGGAACCAAGATGAGGAAAGGAATTGCTATGTTATTACTATGCACCTAATCATTCGAATTTATGTATATTTTGGACTTCATTTTCCTGTATCTGTATTAAATGATATGTTCAACCCTAATGATCCATTTCTCCAGCCCTCAACTACCCCGATCCTCCCATGGAACTTGTTAATCTGTACGATGTTGAAGAAAGTGTGGGTGGGAATTTCTAAGCTAATAAAATGGTAGTTTGGCATATAAAAACAAATAAGGATCATAGTTGAAAAGTATATGAGGCCAATAGGATTTTATAGTATTAGTATCTTATAAAATATTAGAAGTTATGTGTTTGTAGTATCTCTATGTTTCGTTAAGAATTAGGGTTATCGCTTGTATGATAACTATGACTTGTGTTTGGTATTATGTGGAGCTTGTGAATTGTATAACAAAAAGTGAGGTTTTATGTAACAGTGATGAATGAGTCTTTTATTAATGGAGTTGAAAATTTTAAATATACAGATATCTAAAATTTTAAACCAACTATATTAATATATGCTTCTTAAAATTTAGCTCTAATAAAAATATAGCATCTAAAAATAAATAAATTTAGGTCGTTACAACTTTGAATTACGTTTTGCTTTGTTAGAGGATCCAATTTCTTGCAATTGGTGCATGGAATTTGGAACCAGAAATTTTGAGGTTTCTTTCATGGACTCCTCATTCCATTTCAACTACTACGAAAAACTCTAACAAAGAATGTTGGATAAGAATCGTAGGGTTGCCACAAGAATACAATAGGCCAAACATTCCATTGCAAGGGGAATTGGTGTCCCTTTTTTGTTAGATGAAGTCGTGAAAAGAAGAACGTTTGGTCACTATGCCAGGGTTCTAGTTGATGTTGAATTTAGACAAAAGCCTCAGAGATCAAATCCTTGTTGAAAGGGCGGGGTCTGCATTTTTTTTACAACATCATATTTGAAAATAAACCTTATGTTTTGCTCTTCTTGCAAAATGATTGGCCACGCTTTTTCTGTATATAGAAAAAAGGGGGAGTCTAGATAATGCGGATCCTAAGGGGGAGATAAAGTGAAAATGTTTATTTGGTTAAAAATAAAAACAAAGAGGTGGTTACTCAGAGCGATGGTGTCATCCTGCAGGCAAAGCTTCTCCAAAGAAGGAGAATGTATTCATAATGAGAAGGGGAATTACGACCATAATGTTGTGGTAGCCTCTAAATAGCCAAAACCCCAGGCAACTAATAATGATCTTATTTCATAAGAAACACAACATCTTTGAAAGGAAGGGGTTGTGTCGGAAGGAGGTGCAGAAGATGATCAATCTAATACCAGTGACTCTTTGAATGTTAATTCTTTTGGAGACTCTAGCAAAGATTATTCATATTGCAATATGGTAGTTGCAGACTCCTTGCAAGGCAACACACATGGTAACATGGTAGTTCTGAATCCATGCAAGGCAACACATATGCTAATATGGTGGTGCAACATGACTTGAGAATGGTCTCGAATTTATGGGGAGACATGGTGGATAATGACTTTGGTGAGTAAGAATTTTTTTCACGGTACTGGTATCTAAATCCCAACAAAAGAAAAATCACAAGAAGAAAGGCTCAGCATTGAATCCTCCTCTAATCCGCTCTAGGGAAATAACTAGCAATCTGGTATGATGAATGTCATCTACTAGAATGCTAGAGGATTGGATAATCAACCAACTCTCAACTCTCTTAAGCATTTATGCTAGTCTCATATTCTTACCAAAATCTGGATGTGGATCACGTCAAGGTGTACGTGGCAAACGTAGGCTCCGGACTTTGCACGTCGGATGATGAGTAGACTTTGCTAAAAGGGGAACTACAAAACAAAGGAAAGTACTCCGACGCTCAAGTAAGTACATCAATTATATAGAAAGAAAAACATATAACTAAGCATGTCAGTCAAGGTGAGAGTGTATGAGTATGTACTCAGGTGTGAATTGGTGTGTATGAATGAGTGTGTATGGAAAGGTTAGATGGAACCTAATATTTATAGAATGAGCATGGACCTTGGGCCCTTTTAGATAACTATTAACTTGTAGATAATGGCTAACAGATAATTATGAGTTATAGATAATTAAGATTACAGATAATGTGTAACTAACTTATAGATAATTTGTAGCTTATAGATAAGTTGAGGCTTATAGATAATCTGGTGGATTATAGATAATCTAGTGCTTATAGATAATTTAGTACCTATCATATTAAAAATGGTTGCAAAATTATCAATAACATTTGAATAATAAAGCATTAACGATAACCTGTTGGCCCAATCGGCCCGACTGTTGAGGGTATACGTTCGTACTCTTGTAGTAGGGCTAACGTGGAGATTTGACACGTGTACGGGGGCCCCAAGCCTCTAAGCCAACTTGCGGGTGAAAGAGGTTGTCTGATGTCGAATAAGAGCGTCATGTGTTGATGGAGATTGTCTGGTGTCAAGGGTGGTAACCTAGACAAGTAAAAAGGTCGCAAGTTTGTCGAGCCCCCGAGCGTGGACAAGTGTTGTCCAATGTCATGGTGATAACCCCGACAAGTGCGAGAAATGTAAGTGTGTTGAGCTTCTAAAGCCCCCTAGCCTAGGAGAAATGTTAAGTGGTGATAACCTAACTAAGGGTCTTATTCTTGGTTAGTGCGGGGGACTCACAGGCCATACTTGGTGTGACACCCTGGAATTTTAAGTGGCTAAGCTGGACATTTATGTATGTGTTATGTTGATTGATTATATGATTTATTGTATGTTTTATTGTATTATTTGTTGTTTTGAGTGTTTTGCCTTGGGTTGTGCATCAGTGAGTGAAAAGTCAACTTTGTTGGCTGAGGTTGTTGTGCATGCACACAAAAGAAGATGTCTTGTCAAGCCGTGTTTATAAGCAGCAGGTTGGCACAGTAGAAGCATGCTCTTCCTTCTTCTACCATTGCGTTTTCTCTGTTCTCTCTCTAAAACTCACCCAGAAATCTCTCGTTCTCAACCCCTCTGTGTTACCTTCACCCCACAAGAACCACCGTAGCTGCTACGGAACCCCGTCATCGAGAAGAACCTCGTGGTCGGAGCAGAAGTTTAGGACAACCGTCGCAAAGCTATAGAACGAACTCTTGGTTAGGTAAGGGGAGTTTATCATGTTTAATAATAGCTTTAGATACCATGGTTTAGGGGCCAGGGAGTCCATCCATGATGATAACTGCATATCCCTTATGTGTGTCATTTTCTAGAAAAGTCGTGTCTTTTAATGAAATGGGACGTGATATGCTTTATGTTTGATGGTTGGTGTTTTGTATTGATGTTTAATGGTGTTCGTGTGGGGGAGTGCGTGTTATAAGAACTTCTCGTAAGGGAATGCCAACCCAGACACCTAATACTACACACTGGCACACTTGTTTGTAGTATTTGTGAATGACGTATAAGGGACGTATGAGATTATGTTGATAATAGTTGAGCTCGGCCTATATGATGGCTGGAGATTATTACTTTTGCATTGATAACATAGGGGGTGCATGGCAGTATCCTATCCAGGACGAGTTGATCCCGGGCCAGGCCATGCATTGATGGTGCCGTGGTGATATTCTATGTATAGATGTGAGATGCCAGGACTGGGTGGTTAACCTTGCAAGGACCACGGTCAGTGCATCAATGAGCCCTCGTTTGGGGCGGTATATATGTACATGGGAGGTGTATGGAGATCCTAGCCAAGACGGGATTGTTCCTGTGTCAGGCCATACATTTATAGTGCCCATGAGAGACATACTTCATTTGCATGACGGAAATAGGATGATTGACTGCAATAGTACGAGAAGTACTGGGGGGCCACGTCTGTAGGTAGATCCTTATGACACCCATTTTGGCTTATCACCATGGGGGGTGAGTCCTGTGCACGACAGAGTGACCCTGACGTCAACTACAACTATCATTTGAACCATGGATTTGGCCTATTTCCGGGATGGTACCACATTGCATGATGAGAATTGAGTCAGGAACATGCATCATGATAGACATTATAAGTTGACTTGTGGGATGTTTGCGGATGTCCGTGCATGTTAGTGCTTGATGGATGCTTGGATGTTTGTAATGATATGGTGATGACTGGGTTGTTTCCCTTAACTGATGTTATTTATTGTTGTTGTTTAAAATGATGAACTCACCTTTGCTTTGTTGTACCTTGTGCTTTGGTACCTGTGATGATCGCGAACCGGGTTCGTGTGAGCAGACGGGCAGTGGAGGGAGCGGCCTGTGCACGATAGAGTGACCCTGACATCCTGCTGCATCATCTCCCTGTGTTGGACTATTTTTGGGATGGTACCACATTGCATGCTGAGAGATGAGTCAGGAGCATACATCATTCTAAGCATTATAGGTTGACTGTGGAATGTATTTGGATGATTGTCCTTGTTGTTGCGTGATGAACAGATTGGGTGTTGTGATGGTATTGTGATGTTTGGATTTTCTAACTACTATTATCTATTACTTGTTTTTACATGATAAACTCACATTTGCTTTATTTGTACCGTGTGCATTTGTACCTGTGATGATCGCGAACCTTCATTCGTGTGAGCAGACGGACAGTATTATGTGATGTAACGACCCTGTATGCATCCAGTTCATTAACATTATCTTATGGTTTTAAGTGCAACAATTACTTACATAATAAGTAATAAACGGAAGCAATACACTAACACAAGACGTCATCTTACGTCATACAATATAAACAAAACATTATGTATGGAATTTTGATATACATCCCATCACTCGGATTCTGTTCCATAAGATACATCATAGTACAACCCATATTGGGTTACAAAAAGTACAATAAAAATTGAGCCAACAGGCTTTCACAAGAACAGCCTTCCAAAAATCAGCTTCCTCGAACCCGGCCTTAGTCTCTTGTTCGAGATCCTCGATTAGTAGCCAACCCGACCTCGGCCAACACGGCCTCTTAATCGAGATCCATCGAACAACCCCTACTCGGGTCTCTTACCTCGGACCTCGTCCTCCACTTTCTAGCTATCACCTACAATAAAATATAATCCCCAACCGAGGTGAGATACAATCTCAGTAAACCCAGGGTTCTTGGAGTTACACCTCCCCTTGGTTCATTTCCATAGTACATAGCATTTATATTGGCATTACAATTAACATAGCCAACCCAGCCTTTTAATAAAATAATACATGTACATAATCGTACCAACGTGCCATTCCATCACAAATATGCAATTTAGCCAACTAGTGCAGATATCAAACACAGTTGCATATTAGATATACAAGTTAGACAGCCAGTACACATATTGTGCACTCTTGTATATCTTCCAGTGCACTCCGCATACACATCATGTATCCCGGCCTGAGGTCCCAGACCATAGACTCCACGTGATAATTCCACCAATATGCCATTCCAGCACCGACATGCACAAATGTATATCCAGATATACAAATTAGCCAACCAGTTCACTCCTCGTACACAAAATGTATATCCAGTTATACAAATTAGACAACCAGTGCACATCTCCATTACATGTATGTTTTCAATCAAAAAGTAATAACACACAATGTAAATACACGCACCATGATATCCAACAACCATCACTCCTCAGGAGTATGGTGGAACACACTCAAGGGAACAAACTCTTAAGAACAGAGAGCTTACCTCCTCTGATCATAGCACCAACTACCTCAGCCTCGTGTTCACGACCACAAATATCTTCTTTATCAAGCCCTACACCACGCAAGAAAGATATCAAGAACGGTTTTCAACCGTTTCATGAAAAGAACCTGGTTCTTTTCCAGATCTCATACATATACCTCCAATGTTGACTTGTAAACCCCCCAAAGATCTATCTGGGCATACAAAATACCTGAAACCCAGAAAAGTTAACTTTCAAGGTTTAACCTTCATCACAACAACCTCCTAAGCATACTTTTTCAAAGAAACACCACCCAAAACCAACCCTAACTCATATGGGTCATTTTTCCTCTTATAACCAAACTCAAAAGATACGGTGAAACTTATGTATCTTACCTTAAAAACCGCAAGGAAAGCTGGATAACAACTTCTCCAAGCTTGGATGTCCTTAACGTGCCTTCTAACTCTTAAAGATTGAAACTTTGCACTTTCTTTGAAGAAATGATCTCCTCGCCAGATGGTTTTTACAACTAACAGAGGGTGGAAACTAGTTTATAAGGTGATTCCCTTCAATCCTCACGTTGGATGTGAAGGCGTTTAGGTCAATAAATGGTTATCTAAGAAGCTTTTCTCACTCTAACAATGGAGGAAAATATGGAATAAGAGAGAAAAAGTGTTTTAGCAAAGACGGTGGAAATAAGGTTACTACTGAAATATCTCACTTGTGCATATCTTATACAGCCTGTAAGTTAACACGCGTCCTAAAATAACATGGGAGCCTTCCCGCGTCAAAACAACCAGCAGGTAGTCAACATGTGTCACTTGTGTAAAGTGAATATGTAGGGTCAACACGTGTAAAAAGGCTAAGTCCGGGTTAAACAGCAAGTACTGACTATCTTAATCACTTACAAGTGCTTATGTAATCGATTGCATAAGAACCCATCCTTGGTACTATAGTAATTCTAATGTTCCCTCCTCCTCCGACCTCATCCGACCTAATCCAACCTATTCCGACCTCATCCAACCTAATCTGAGTTCCTACCTTGGTACTTCACAAGTCCAAGGTTCCTCCTAACCTCGTCTGGGTTCCGAACCCGATAACTTTATCAAAAGAGGTTGCGAACTCTTTCGGTCTCTCTACCCGATAGCTCTTACAAGTCAACAAAATACAAGCTCCTCCGAGCTCATCTCAACCAAGATCATTACTTGGTTGCTCATCTAGGATCACAACTCGGTAACCCATCCGAGCTCATCCGAGATCACCACACGATCCTGGATTTGAAAAGGTGCTATCTACACCCCCTCTTATCCGAGTTCCAAAATACACCCCCCTTATGTGACAACTCGGTCATACGAACCTGGATTTATCACAGGGTCATTATAGGTGACTTGGAGGAAGATCTCTTTTTGGTTGGAGCCGCCAAGCCATCATGATGATGATGAATCAGACTTCAGATAAGAGTTATGTTTTGATAATCAACTCTTCTGTAGATTAGTATTTTGTTTTCTTTTGAAGAACTTGTACATTCAAATGTGGATACTTGTAAATACAACTAAATTATGTTTTTGCATGTGAATGAATTGCGATGTTTAAATGTACCTTTATCTACGTATTTGCTTCATTGTGATGAATATTTGTTTGCGAAAAACTTACTAGTATTTTCATAATCAAACATAAGGGATTTTCATTAAAATCTGTTATTAGAGTAATTGAGAGTTAGTGATACAGTAGCGACGAGGTGGGTCATTACATTAGGTGGTATCAGAGCAGGTCGAACCTTTCAGCCAGTGAGTTGTGAGTCTTCTATGTTTCTCTGTGCATGATAGGTTGTTTGTTGAATGTTTGAGTGTTGAAGTGACGAATTGTTTTGTGCTGACTTGGACTGTTTTTGTTTGAAACTTGCGTATAGTGTTGTTATTAGCGAGTCACAGTGTATTTGTATTTCTTGTGTCTGCTATACCATAAATCTCAATGCCTTGTTATGAGTTATCAAACTAGCCATCTGTCTAATTCATGATAATGCAAAGGGACATTATGGCAAGCATTCAGGAATACAAAGAGTGAAGAGATAGTGTAGGATTGTTTTGTGCTTGTTGTGTGTATTCCTTCTAGGTTTTCACTTCTTGTTATGCGTAGGAAGTGATGGCTGGTAGGAATGACCGTGCTATAGTTGATGCCCTCCAAGCCTTACCTCAGGCTTTGGGGAACCAGAATAGAGCAGAAGCTGCGAGAGCTGTTGAATATCAAGGGTTGGACCGCTTTCAGTGCAACAATCCTCCTTTCCGTGGAGGGTACGACTCGGATGGTGCCCAGAATTGGATATGGGAGATTGAGAAGATTTTTTGTGTTATGGCATGTCCAGAGGAGCAGAAAGTTGCTTTTAGCACCTACACTCTAGTAGAAAAAGCTAAGTATTGGTGGGATAACACTCGCCAATGCATGGAGGCTGAAGGCTAGGTGGTCACTTGGGAAACCTTTAAGAGGGCATTTTTGGAGAAGTATTTTCCTAAAGATGTTAGGAACAAGAAGGATATGGAATTCCTGGAACTTAAGCAAGGAAACATGTCGGTAGCTAAGTATGTGGCTAAGGTTGAAGAGTTGGTAAGGTACTTCCCTCACTACCAAGGAAGAGATGGTGAAAGTTCCAAGTGTGTGAAGTTCCTGAATAGCTTGCGACCTGAGGTGAAGCAAGCTATAAACTATTAAGGTGTCCGCCAGTTCCCACAGTTGGTCAACATGTGCAGGATATGGGATGAGGATTCTTGGGACAAAACGGCCTATTATCGGAATACAGGCCCAATGAAGGACAAGAAGACTGGGCTGCCAAACCATAGAAAACCTTACACCATCCCTCCTAAGCCATATGGTCAACGTCCCAACAATCAAAGAGCTATTGCTTTGGGATTTCCTGGTGGTAATGGTAGCAGACCCACTACCTTTCCAACTTGAATCACGTGTTTCAAGTCTGGTAAGCCTGGGCAAGTCTCTACTAATTGTATGCAGGGAGACCTATTTTGTTACAATTGTAAGCAGAAGGGTCACTTCAAAAGGGACTGCCCATATCCCAAGAGAGGGCAGAATGGTGGAGGCTTGCATAACCAACTCGGACATCCGAAAGCCACAGGGAGAGTCTTTACTCTTAATGGTGTTGAAGCTTCGAAATCCAAAGATGTAATCCAAGGTAAATGTTTCATGAGCGGGATTCCATTACTCGTGCTTTTCGACTCCGGTGCAACCCATTCATTTATATCCCGGTTGTGTGTAAAGAAACTTAAACTTTCAGTGTCTTCTTTGAACAATGAGCTTGTGGTTGAGACCCTGGCTAGTGGGTCTGTTTTAACTTCCGAGGTGTGTTTGAATTGTCTTGTAGAAATTTCCGATAGAAAATTCTATGTTGATCTGATTTGTTTGCCTCTTAGCCAGATTGAGGAATGGACTAGTTATCTTACAACCATGTTTTGTTGAATTGTTTTGATAAAACTGTTGTGTTTAGCAATTCAGATGTGATAAATAGTGGCATGTTTATCACTACCAACCAGATTATGTCATCTTTGAAAGAAAGTGCTCAAGTGTACATGATCTTGTCAAACCTGGAAGTAGAGACCAATGTTTCTCTAGGTGACCTCGTCGTTGTTAGAGAGTTTCCAGGAGTGTTTCCTGAAGATGTATCCTGTATACCACTTGAGAGAGAGATAGAGTTTTCTGTAGATTTGGTGCCTAGTGCTGGACCCATATCTGTATCCTCTTATAGGATGTCTCCTATAGAGTTAGCTGAGCTTAAGAAGTAGTTGGAAGAACTGTTGGATAAGCAGTTTGTGAGGCCTAATGTGTCTCCATAGGGAGCATGATTGAGTATTTTTAGTTTAATATTTTTCTATTATTCTTAGCTTATTTGACTTCTCTTGGACTTTTATTTTCCCATTCTAATTCAGTTTTTGCCTTAGGCAAACAAGTGGGCTTAATTGATAATTGTTGCTTATTTTTGGAGTTTTTTCTTACTTGACCTATCTTCCTTGAGTAGGACCTAGAAAGCTCTACATAACTCCAAATGATGCATATGAGTAGTCCCAGAAAAGATAAGGAAAATATCTACAATTTTGTCACAGACAAGCCGAGACCAATTGATATGCGCCTAGCATATAAGGTTTCCTAAGCTTTTAGAAGCAAGAATTGAGCATTAAGCATGGATAATTGCCCTTTTTTGTGTTATGATTTGAGCTAATGTGACAAATTGCCAGGAAATCAATCAAAGGTGCCAAGATTAAGCAAAGATCAGAAGAAAAGAACCAAGATTGGAAGAATACTCTGGCACCATCAGCGCCAAAGACACTGGAATCTATAACGACTACATTTCTTGTTCGTTTTAATTGATTTTGCTTATTAATTTTACAGAAAAAAAATTTCTATGTAATTTCGTTTACGTAAAATGAATTATACGTAATAATTT
>QARZ01038471.1:0-10209 GCA_013407115.1 Glycine latifolia
TTATCCTAAAATTATACTAAAAACTAGATGTGTTTGCAACACATCAAACAATTCCCAGATTTGAAAGTTGCTGTCCTCAGCAACAGAGAGAATTCTAAGTTTTAACCAAGAATTAACAATCAACACAAACTACATGCTACAATCCTAGAATCATCATGAGTGTATGATCAATTCAGTCAAAACCTCTATGATAACTTCAATGCTGTCAAAATAAGAAAGTACTTGAGTATTCCTCACAGATATGTGTTTCATCACTCCTTCACTCAAGTGTATCAGATTATAGTTACTCTCTTACTCAACATAATCACAACATTACCATAGGCTTGAAGATATTCTCAATAATTGTAAGCATAACTTGATCAAAAGGTCTTTAAGGCTTGTAACGTGGTTGGGCTAAGGGTAGGAATTGTTTGGAAAGGTAGCTTGATAAGGAGGCTAGATCCAGTTCCTTAAGTCCAGACCTTGTGTGATCTTCCAAGCTCTTCATTCTCTTTCTCTTTTTATGTCTTTCAAACTGGTACTTTTATTCACCTTTTATTCTAAACATGAAATAGTAACATACTGACTTTCTTTTTGTATTTTCAGATCTTCTTTTTTTCACTTTTTATTTTAAACATAAATTGTAATTGGAACATAATAATTACTGCAGCTTATCAATTTGTTTCAGCTGATGGACTTTTGATCTTCTTCTTTTTCATTTGATTTCTCGTGCTTCCTTCATTCCTTGATGACTAATACCTTGCTGTCATGAACTTATCTCACCTTTTCTAGCCTCAGAGGGTTTAGTCATATGGATGTGGCTTGATTCGGGTTATTGAAATGAAAGGTTTAGGCTCAAAATTCGGGTTCAAAAGGGAAAATTACTTATGGTAGTCAATTTGGCCCTGGTTTCTTAAAAAAAAATGTGCCTTAATCATTTCAAGTTACACCTGCATTCAGAGAAACAATTCAAGTTCTAGAACATCATGAAGTATGGAGTCTCTCGGAAGAAAGTTTTACCGTGTTTGGCTCAAACCTTACAGGTGTTGTAACTCAAGTCATTCTCAATCAACTGCATATCTGGTCATCATTTCAACATTCAACAGTCATTTCACATACAAACAATCAAATTCTATTCATGCATTATGCAGTCCATGTATCTTATTTCATCAAGCTTAATCCGAAGAAATCTGTCCATTGTTAAGTTCATTTGCTTTCTTAATCTGAAAATTTTTGTGTGCTGCGTATTTGTTTGAAAAATTTTTGAAAAGGGTTCCATTAGACGTCATTTGTTTTCTTGATTGTGATTTGCGAAATAATGCGTAACGACCATTCCCAGATTTATATGTTGCTGTCCCAGCAACTACAAACAAGGTTACGGTGTTTTGAAAAACGTGGAGCATTATTCGAAAAATCGCATTCAATCCCACATTGGTCTAAACAGATTTATTTGGAACAAATATAAACCAGAAATGAATCATATATGAAACTAAATGTGCAGAGTATAATGGAAGAATGTGTAAAATGTATGTAATAATGCAGAATCATAACTCTATAACTAAAGAAAATGGAAATATAAACAGAAATAAATGTCCTGATCACTCTGCGGCATCGTGGTCCTCTGCAGGAGAAATAACCACTGTATGATCAGAAGTCACTGGCTGGGTAACAGTGGTGCCAACAGCCTCAGAGATATCCAATGGGTCTGTCGCTGCTGGACCTGCTGGTGGAGTGGCAACAGGTATCTGATACTCTGACGGGTGAATGCCCAGATGTCTGCACACAGCTCCCCACATGCGCGTCTGAAGCTCCAGCTGTGTGCTCTGAAACTCAAGCTGAGTCCTCACATACTCCTGAAAAGCGAGTACACTCTGTGAGTCCTCATATAGTGGGGTACGTGTAGGGGCTGTAGAAGATGATGGTGGTGCTGGTGCGTCTGCGGGTGGAGCTGGCATCTCAACTGGCTGGTCGGGAAGTGGCTGGTCTGGAATCTCTGGTGCTGGAATATCTCTGGGGGGAGCGAGCGGCGATCTCCTCAGGTCTGAGCTTAGAAGCTCGAAGAACCTGCTCATCCGCGGCGGAGGCCATGGCGTCTAGATAGGTCTGGTGAGTCATGATAGTCGAGATCGGGACGTCCATGGGCTCCTCCTCATCTATATGGATGCCCGCTTGCCTGCATAACTGAAGAACGAAGGAGGAGTGTGCTAACCAGGATTTGCTGCTAGCGTCCTTCGCCATATGCAAAATCCTGTTAGATAAGATGTCAGAAATGAGGAGATTTCCCTCGCCTCGAAGTGTGTAGAGGAGAATGGCCCTCTCGACGTTCACATCGGTCATATTAGTGGAGGGAATGACCGTGTGATTCACAAACTGATGCCAGAAGAAAGCATCGCCTACCAGATCCTGCTTCCGCAGCTTCTCTGGAATATAATCAAGCCCTGATTTGGGCTTCCATGAGGCATAAAGGCCAGTGATGGCCCTGCGGATGGTGGTGGCGAGCTCAGGAACATCGTCCCTGTACATCTTCGTCAATGCATCAGGCTGCATGCGAAGGAAAGAGCTGAGGAATGCACAACCCTCAAAGGGGTTGTAGGACGTGTCCAAGAGGCGCTCTATGGCTTGGTCATCAAAGGAGACCTGGACACCCCGCACCCATGACATCCTAGTCCTATAAACTGTGGTGGGGTCGATGTTTGCCAAGAATTCCTTCAATATCATGCTGGAGCTCGGCTCTGGAAAGGTAACTAAACGCTGCCATCGCCGCCTAAGGATGACTTCTCGGATCGGACTATCTTCTGGCATTGTCTCCCACATGATCTTCTTTTCCTTAATGATGCTCTTCGGGAGGAACCAAGAATCAAATCTCTCCTGGCACTCCGCTGTCCGGAAACGTAACGCATCAAAATCCGCTACTCGGGCTCGCTTCCTACTGCCCTCTCCAGTGGCTTTCTTCTTTCCCTTAGCTATATGTTTTCCCTGGAAATTCAGAAGAAATTAAACGTATATACATGTTAAGCAACATTAATGATTCCCAGATTTATTGTTTTAACATGACAAAATGAATTTTTAGTATAGAAGTAATAAGCACCAATAACCAATATAGTCACTCAGAGAATATCAATGGGAATTCCCTAGACTTAGCATTTTAGGCATATTAATATTCAGAACCCAAGTAGTTCATGAAAATACACACTTAATTCCCATAGGTTCAATCATCACAGATATAGATCAGAGTGAGCATATGAAGCATATATGAATTTAAGGTAGTGTTCAATGTCAGCCCAAAAACAATTCCCAGATTTTATACCTTGGTAGTCAAAGAATTTTAGACCTTATATGTGTCCTTATTTAGGCAAAATTCCAGTCCAACAAAGCATTTAAGCAGATAATATCAAATGACCACTGACTATCTAAGCAGTTTAACTCAGGCAGTCTACATATGTGTATCTACATAATTCCTAGGGAGTACAAAGCTAGCATAATAAGCATGTAGTAAAACATTCTTAGTCTAACCAGTTGATTTAGCAATTTCTCAATGGAATGCCCATTCCCAGATTTAAAAGCTTGCATACACTAACTAGGTTCCATTTGATCATATTATGTAGACCGTGTTTCAATTTCAACATTGGAAACTATCATCAGAATTCCCAAATTTAATAGTTTCAATACTTAAGGCAACAAGACACAGTCAAAACATGCAAAGTAATTCGAATTTTTATTGTGTTTCACCTAGATCAGAACAGAATGCAAACACAACATTATTTGGTTGACACAGTTAAAAACTACTTGGAAAGTGGTCTCTAAGTACAATGCAATTCATGTTTCAATTGGGGCACAGCTTTGTGTTGACCAGTCTTAACTGGGATGAAATTGATTCCCAGATTTATGTGTTTGAGTGATGTTCAGTTTAAACTGGTTTAGACACAACCATCAATGCTTGCTTGATTAATCACATCAAACTGCAATCATTTAGCCATGAGTTCATACAACTATAGTTTTCCAAGTCCAAAGTAAGTATAGCATCACTTACTCAATCCAAATTATAGAATTATCTGCATGTTTCAATCTTTAGCACATTGTATACAAACACATGAATGCATTCAAATCATACATGGAAGGTTTCATTGTTAGTGATTTCAAAATTTATGTCATTCTCATATAGTTCAATCCAACTCTATGTTATTGTACCCTAAACCAACCATTCAAAGCAAAATTGGGAGCCTAATGCTTAGAGCCATTCATATTCACAAGGTCAGATCAAAAATGATTCAAATTTTTACTCAGGCATTTTAGCGAACAGATGGTGGGCATGAAAATGAACGCAACTGATATGTATGTTAGGTAAATGGAGAAACCCAAAATTTTCAATTGAATTCAGACCACAGACAAAGAAGAGAGCAATTATATTTATCAGAGTTGATCCAATTTGGTTCTCTATCCTAGGGTTCATGAACAATTGTCACATATTGAATGGAAAACATTTTAAGCACTGAGTTCTATATATGTGAATGGGTATCAGGATTCTAAGCAATTCAAATTAGGAAACATACCTTGTCACCAGCCATCATGCAGTATGCAATATGAGTGTCCACCAAAACGCAAGCTGGTGCAGTGATTTGTGAGAGTGAAAATGCTTGAGAGTTTGGGAACGGAGAAGGATTGAGGGGAATTGGGGTTTTTAAAGGGGAAATTGATGTTAATGGCAGTTATTAGCAGTTAATATGGGTTGAGGAAGTTGGGGGGAGATTGAGGAAGTGTGGGCGAGAGAGAGGGAGTGATTTTAGGGAAGGAATGAAATGAGGCGCGAGTGGAAAATTCAAAATAAAAACAGTTTCCGCGACCCCACGCTATTAGCGTGAATGTTGACGCTATCAGCGTCAACACGCACTGAAGAAAATTTCTGCTTCGAACATCTCACGCTATTAGCGTGAGACTCCACGCTATTCGCGTGAGATAGCACTGGAAAGCCTTTCAGTTCGAATAATTGACGCTAATGGCGCCAGTTCCACGCCATTAGCGTGAAACCATGTGGTAGCTACGAATAAATGACGCTAATAGCGTCAGTGGTCACGCGGTTAGCGTGAAACTATGCAGATCACAAGCCTGGGTTCGAACATCTCACGCTATTAGCGTGAGAGTCCACGCGGTTAGCGTGGGTTCCTCTGCACAATTTTCTTGTTTTTCTGCTTTTAGTTATTTGTTTCTTGGCTTACTGATTGCTTAGTAGATGTATGTGACTTATAAATTGACCATTTATACTATGATGAAAAAAATAAAATAAATAATAATAATGCATGTATCTAAGTATTATCATCACTTGAAATAGCAAATTAAGAATGTAGATTCCTAACTTAGTACTAATTATTTAGACAGAAATTTAAAATTAGTATCTATATACATTACCAGTGTGCTCGTTTAACGTCTTAAGCTAGACGCTTACCATCTGTTAATCATCAGTAGTTTGGAGTGGAACAGAAACTGAAGTTTTGTCCACTTCTCCTCCATAATAATGCTTTAACCGATAACCATTTACCTTGAATGCTCGGTCACTGTCTAGAGCTGATATTGCTACTGTGCCATAGGGAAACATTTCCCGGACCAAGAATGGTCCAGACCAACGTGACTTTAATTTTCCTGGAAATAATCGCAGGCGGGAATTATAAAGCAACACTTGTTGCCCTGGTATGAACTCCTTATGTCTGATTTGGTTGTCATGCCATCGCTTAGTCTTCTCCTTGTAAATTCTTGCATTTTCATAAGCGGCTAACCTAAACTCATCTAATTCATTCAACTGAAGCAACCTCCTTTCATTAGCTTTGGTTAGTTCAAAATTCAAAAATTTGGTTGCCCACAGTGCTTTATGCTCAAGTTCAATAGGTAAATGACAAGCCTTACCATATACAAGCTGAAAAGGGGACATACCTATAGGTGTCTTGAATGCAGTCCGATATGCCCACAAGGCATCATCTAGCTTCTTGACCCAGTCTTTTCTTGATGTTCCAACTGTCTTCTCAAGTATTCGCTTCAACTCTCGGTTGGAAATTTCCACTTGGCCACTTGTTTGTGGATGATATGGGGTTGCTACTTTGTGTTTCACTCCATATTTTGCAAGCAAGCTATCAAATTGTTTATTACAAAAGTGAGTTCCCCCATCACTTATAATGGCTCTTGGCACTCCAAATCTTGTGAAGATGTTTTTCCTTAAGAATGAGATCACTACTTTGGCATCATTGGTGGGTAGAGCCGCTACCTCAACCCACTTGGACACGTAATCCACCGCAACCAAGATGTATTGATTAGCAAATGACTTAGGGAAAGGTCCCATAAAGTCAATGCCCCACACATCAAACAGTTCCACTTCTTGGATGTTGTTCAACGGCATTTCGTCTCTTCTGGACACATTGCCTGTCCTTTGGCAATTATCACACTGCATCACAAAATCCTTTGAGTCCTTGAATATTGTTGGCCAATAGTAGCCACACTGTAGTACTTTTTGTGCAGTTCGGTTAGCACCAAAATGTCCTCCATAGCTGGATGAATGACAATGCCATAGAATGGTTGACACTTCACTTTCAGCTATGCACCTGCGAATCACATTGTCAGCACATTGAAAATATAAGTAAGGATTGTCCCATAAATACCTCTTAGCATCATGCAAAAATTTCTTTCTTTGCTGCCAAGTGAGTGTTTCAGGCATAACTCCAGCAGCCTTGAAATTTGCCATGCTAGCAAACCATGGAGTGGTATGTACAGCTAATACTTGCTCATCCGGAAAGGATTCGTTGATTTCTATTTCTGGTCCATCTTGCAATTCATTGTGCTGAATCCTAGACAAGTGGTCAGCTACCTTGTTTTCAATACCAGCCTTGTCTCTAATTTCCAAGTCAAATTCCTCAAGCCCCCTTTCTACCATGTCTGAGAAAATTGAAAGCATGCATCTCTGAAAGGTTGCAGGTGCGTTACACAACCCGAATGGCATCCTCCGGTAAGCAAAAACTCCGAATGGACATGTAAAGGCGGTCTTTTCTTGATCCTCTGGTGCAACTGGGATTTGGTTATACCCAGAATATCCATCAAGGAAGCAATAATAATCATGACCAGCCAAGCGTTCAAGCATTTGGTCCATAAACGGAAGTGGGAAATGATCCTTGCGAGTTGCGTCATTAAGCCTTCGGTAGTCTACACACATTCTCCAGCCTGTGATGGTTCTTGAAGGAATTAATTCGTTCTTATCGTTCTGAATTACCGTCATGCCCCCTTTCTTCGGAACAGTTTGGACTGGACTTACCCATGGTGTGTCAGAAATTGGATATATCATACCTGCATCTAAAAGCTTAACAACTTCTTTTCTCACCACTTCTTTCATTATTGGATTGAGCCTTCGTTGTGGTTGCCTTACAGGTTTAACATCAGTTTCCATTAAAATCTTATGAGTACAAAAGGAAGGGTTTATACCTTTGAGGTCTGAAATTGACCAACCAATTGCTGACTTGTGATCCTTGAGTACCTTAATCAGCTTTTGTTCTTCATGCCATTCCAGCCCTTTATTGATTATGACTGGATATGTTTTATTTTCACCAAGGAAGATATATTTCAAATGTTCCGGTAGTTCTTTTAATTCAACCTTTGGTGCACCGGATGGAATATCATCTTCCTTTGCTTCCAGCTCTTCTAGTATTGGTTCCTCTGGTTTTTCAGCCACCTCAGGATTGGTTTCTGCAGAAAACACTTCAGCTGCAAGTGCTGGCTGTGTTTCCACATCATGTGTGATTACTGCATCAATTCTTGTCGTAATTCCTGCATAAATCACATCATCCAACACATCTAATCGAAAACAATCATGATTATCAGTAGGATGTTTCATGGCATCAAAAACATTAAACACAACAGATTCATCATTCAATCTTAATTCAAGTTTTCCTTGCTCAACATCTATTAGGGCCCTAGCAGTAGCTAAGAAAGATCTCCCTAATAATAGGGGAATTTCACTTTCCCCATCCATATCTAGCACAATAAAGTCAGCAGGGAATATAAATTTATCTACCTTTACTAGGACATCTTCAATCACTCCGGAGGGTGTTCTTATGGATCTATCCGCTAATTGCAAAGAAACTCTAGTAGGTTTTAATTCAGTTATGCCTAGGGACTTACACATGGATAATGGCATCAAATTTATACTAGCCCCTAAATCACATAAAGCTCTCCCTACATTAATGTTACCAATAGCTATAGGGATATTAAAACTTCCAGGATCCTTCAATTTAGGAGGAAGCTTCCTTTGTATAATTGCACTACACTCCTCAGTAAGTGTTATTGTATCGCATTCTTGCAGCTTATGTTTCTTGGAAAGAAGTTCTTTCATAAATTTTGCATAATTGGGCATGTTAGCCAATGCCTCTGCAAATGGTATATTAATGTGTAACTTCTTAAACATTTCTAAGAACCTGGTGAATTGCTGTTTCTGCAGTTGTTGCTTTGTTAGCACTGGATATGGAGGCTTTTCAAAGCGAGAAAAATCCCACTTCTTTGGTTGAGGTGCAGAACTTGGTTCTTCCCATTTTTCTGCAACTTTTTCCTTTAATGGTTCAGTTGCTGCATCTTTTTCAGCTTCCTTCCTACTGGGTTCAGGTTTCTCTGGAGGAGATAATACCTTACCGCTTCTAGTTATGATGGCTTTTGCATGTTCTCTTGGGTTTACAATTGTATCACTTGGAAATTGGCCTTGTGGTCTCTCAGCCATTTGCTTGGCAAGCTGTCCAATTTGATTTTCCAAGTTTCTAATGGAAGCATCTTGGTTAGTCCTATGAGCTCTTGTTTCAGCTATAAATTCTGCTGTTGTCTTTGACAGCTGCATCACCACCTTTTCAAGTTCAGAGGGCTCCTTGTTGGGAATAGGAGGGGGCTGTAAGTAGTTGTTGGATTTGTAATCCAACCCACCTCCTTGGAATCTCCTCTGGTAGTTGTTTCCAGCAGAAAAATTGTTGTTCCTCTGATAAGATTGCTGCTGGTAAGGTTGTTGCTGTCTTTGATCGTTCCAAATTCCATTTACCTGTACAGGGTCAGCACCTACAAGAATAGGACAAACATTAGATTCGTGCTCACCTTGACAGTACTCGCACACTATGTGTGGTTGGTGGGCTGCTACTTGTGCTGCAGAAACTTGCAATCTATCAATCTTCTCAGTCAATTTGGCTAATTGTTGGGCCAAAATCTTTTGCTCTGCAAGCATTGCATCATTAGTAGACAGCTGAATTGGTTCTCTCTTTGGCTGAATAATAGAACTTTCATTTTCGTTCCGGGCCAAAGAGTTGATGAGGTCATATGTTTGAGCTGCTGTCTTTGATCTTATCGTTCCTCCTGCAGCTACATTGACAATCATACGAGTATCAGGAGTCATACCATTAAAGAATATACGTACCTGCTTACCTACAGGTAGATCATATTGTGGACATCTCCTAATCAACTCTTGGAATCTATTCCATGCAGCGCATAAGGATTCTCTTCCATTTTGAGTAAAATTGGTGATTTCATTCACTGACCGATTATATTTATCCATGGAAAAGTATTCAGCGAAAAATCTTGCGACCAAGTCTTCCCACGTTGAGATGCTATTTGATGTTTGTCGGTTCAGCCATCTCAATGCGTTTCCTTTGACAGCAAAAGGAAAAAGACTTAATCTTACTGCATCATCGGAGACCCCTTGGTGTCTAATTGTATCACAGATTCTAAGAAATCTATCTATGAAGTCGTGTGGATCTTCCGAGCCTTCTCCTCCAAACTGACTGCGTTCCACCAATGCTATTAATGAAGGGTTTATATCAAAATGATTAGCTTGTATCGGTGGTCTCACAATGCTGGAATTGGGTCTGGTGAACATAGGAGCCAGAATATCCTCCATAAGTTCATCCTCGGGCCTCCGCGGATTGTTTCCTGCTTCAGCCATATTTTCTTCTAATTCTGAATCTGATTCTGGAATGGAATCAAAGTCAGAAGTTTCTGCTTCTCTCCTTCTTTGGTTAGCTAGCCTCCTTCGGATTGTTCTTTCTATCTCTGGATCAAACTGCAAATCTTCAGAACTAGCTGAACCTCGCATACAACTGGGAGAAGCGATTAGTAACAAAAATTTCAATCACAATTATTATATTACTGTCAAAATCCGTTAACCAATCCCCGGCAACGGCGCCAAAAACTTGTTGCGTGATTACGGCAAGTGCACCGATCGTTAACAAG
>QARZ01038474.1:485-15637 GCA_013407115.1 Glycine latifolia
ATCTTGTCAATATACGTGGATTGAGATAATCCCAGCAGCCTTTTAGATCTATCTCTATAGATCTTTATACCAAGTATAAAGGCCGCTTCTCCTAAATCCTTCATGGTGAAGCTTTCTAAAAGCCAGTCTTTAGTTGTTTGTAATGTGGGGATGTCATTTCCTATTAGTAGTATGTCGTCTACATAGAGTACTAAGAAAACAACATTTCTCCCACTATCCTTCTTGTAAACACAAGGTTCATCCTCGTTCTTAATGAATCCGTTACTCCTAATGATTTCATCAAAATGAATATTCCAACTTCGTGATGCTTGTTTTAGCCCATATATCGACCTCTGCAGCTTGCATACCATATGTTCTTGGCTTTTGGATTCAAAACCTTCAGGTTGTGTCATGTACACTTCCTCCTTCAAGAATCCATTCAAGAAGGCAGTCTTGACATCCATTTGACAAATCTCATAGTCGTGATATGCTGCTATGGCAAGCATGATCCTAATAGATTTGATCATGGCAACGGGTGAGAAAGTCTCATCATAGTCAACACCTTGTCTTTGACGATATCCTTTCGCAACCAACCTAGCTTTATAGGTTTGAACGTTGCCATTTGCATCAGTCTTTCTCTTAAAGACCCATTTATTTCCGATAGGAATTTTTTCTTGCGGTTGTGGAACCAAGGTCCATACCTTGTTTTGATACATCGAATCTATTTCAGATTTCATGGCTTCTAGCCATTTAGAGGAGTCAACGTCCTTGACTGCCTCCTCATAGTTACTTGGTTCATTATCCTCTACGGTTTGTTGATTCTCAATCACAAACCCATACCTCTCAGGTGGATGGATGACCCTAGTAGACCTACGAAGTTGTGTGTATACTTCTCCATTGGAGAACGTCGCCTGCGATGAAGACTCGGGTTCCTCAATCTGTTCTTGTGGTCCTTGAACTTCTTCAAGATCAATTTTACTCCCACTGGCTCCTTGAGAGAGTAAATCTTTCTCAAGGAATTCAGCAATTTTGGACACAAACACCTTGTGTTCGTCCAATGAGTAAAAGTAGTATCCCTTAGTACCTTTGGGATACCCCACAAATAGACATTTAGTGCTTTTAGCACTAAATTTGTCTGATGTCAACAATTTGACATATGCTGGCGATCCCCATACTCTGAGATAACTCAGGTTGGGTCTCTTACCATCCATATCTTATATGGAGTGGTCTAAATAGATTTAGACGGTACCCTATTTAGAAGGTATGCCGCCGTGTCTAAGGCATATCCCCAAAATGATTTTGGAAGTTGAGTCTCACTCATAATAGACCTGACCATGTCTAACAAGGTTCTGTTTCTCCTTTCGGAAACACCATTTTGGTGTGGTGTGTAAGGTGCAGTAAGCTGCGAGAGAATTCCATTCTCTCTCAGATAATCCTGAAACTCATGGCTCATATATTCACCACCACGATCTGATCGTAATGTCTTAATCATTTTTCCATGCTGTTTCTCCACTTCATTCCTATACTCCTTGAACTTTTCAAAGGTCTCGGATTTATATCTCATCAGGTAAACATACCTAAATCTCGATTTATCATCCGTAAAGGTAATGAAATAGGAGTATCCTCCTCTAGCCTCTATAGACATTGGGCCAAAAACATCAGAGTGAATGAGTTCTAATAACTCACTAGTCCTATGACTTCTAAGCCCTTTGGGCTTGTGACAAGTCATTTTCCCTTTTAGAAAAGATTCACATTGTCCATAGGATTCCAAATCCATGGAATCTAGGTATCCATTTGCATGCATCCTAGACAATCTTGTTTCATTTATGTGCCCTAGTCTACAGTGCCACAGATAAGATTGATTATCTGTCCTAGGTCGTTTCACATTCACATTGAGAAATGGACCCCGCCACCATAGAGGAGGCCGATTTCCCCACGCTGAAGCCGAGGAAGACGCGACGGCTAGAGGGAAGATGCTTATTGCCTTTCGCAAGCACGACCCTCCATGGAAATGAAGACTGGATCCCCGAGCTACCTTTTGTTTAGTGTAGCAGAGGAGAAGCTGGGGTTAGATGAAATTGATATGAATATCTCACTCTTAACCAAGAGGGGGGTGAATTGGTTAGACCTTGGTAAATTAAAAAAATTTCTTCAATCAAAAACAGAGTTCCTAGGATCTTTATCACTTTTCAAAGCCAAGGAACTTTATTTAATCAAGTAGCTCATCCCAAGGAATTCAATGAATCAAAACTTATATAATTGGTCAATTTACTTAATCAAGAACACAATGAATATAATGAGTTAAGGGATAAAGAAGCAAGACAAAATCAGATTTATACTGGTTCACTTCAACACTAGAAGCTACATCCAGTTTTCTTACAACCAACACTAGGTTAGAGTTCCACTATTATAATTTTTTGTTCTTACAATCAATTACAATGTCTCCCTTTATCAACCCTAGATAAAGTGCAGAAATCTAAAACCCTATTAGATTCTAAGAGACAAGTACCTGAGAACACTACTCAGTTCTTCCACCTAGAGAACCCTACTCTAGATACATGTAAGAACCCAATTACAATAGCCAATTTACAAAGAAAAATGTAAAACGAAAATTACAACCAGATTAAGGAGAGAAACAACATGATGATTCAATGATGCAATGCAAAATGAAGTTACCAACTTAGGTTGAATGATTACAAATCAATAAGCACAGCTTTCCTTAATCTTGAATTGAGTTCAAACTCCAAGAATGACTCAAATACACATGATCAATGCACAATGGAGCAAGAACAAATTTTATCCCTTAGAAAACACTTAAGAATGCTCACAAGACTCTTTAAGCTCAGAAAATACAAATGGGTAATGTTCCACAAACTTAGAAAAGCAACTGAGCCATGATTTTATTTATAACAGATTTTCGTAATTACCTTTAATCGATTAAATCGCCATTATAATCGATTAAAATACTTATGTAATCGATTAAGTCACCACTTTAATTGATTAAAGTGTTCAAAAGTTTTCTGGGTTTGAGCAACGAGCAAGTTAATCGATTATTTCGAGTTGTAATCGATTATGCCAGAAACAATGTGTTTTCTAAAAACTTATATAATCGATTACGAATTATGGTAATCGATTATGCTAGTTCAGCATGATTTTCTCAAAACATTGAGTAATCGATTACGAACTCTGGTAATCAATTATTCCAGTAAAACTTGCTTTTCTCAAAGGCTATGTAATCGATTATGAGAAATGGTAATCAATTATGGCAGTGCAATCTTAAAATCATATATAGCCATGTAATCGATTACGACTTGATAATAATCGATTAAAAAGTTCAACAAGGCAGTTTATATGAAAATGAAGGTCAAGTAATCGATTAATCCGATAGGTAATCGATTATATTGTTCTTGAAAGTTTTCCAGATTTGACGAAGAACAAAATAATTGATTAAGCGATTAATGTAATCGATTATTGCAGTGTAAAATGCTTTTTCTTTTAAAACCTTTGAATCAATTTAAAACCTTAGTCAAATTGCCAAAGCCTTTTGATTTTTGTTAAACCAATTAAGTTAAATATGGATTAAATGAATGCAATGCACTTGGATCACCAGAATTGCTTTTCTCTTACACATTTCATACTAAATTATCTTCAAGGCACCCATTGCACGTTGAAAGCTCAAAACCAATGCTTGAATCAAAGTTCCTTTGCATTCTTTAATTAGCTCCCCCTGAATCCAACATTAGACCTATCAAGGATTCCGGTAGTGAGCGAGTTTGCTGATGTATTCCCAGAGGAAATTACACAACTACCACCTTATAGGGGGATTGACTTTTCCATTGATTTGATTCCCGGTGTGGGACCCATCTCTATAGTGCCCTATCGTATGGCTCCCTTAGAATTAAAAGAGTTGAAGGCACAGCTCGAGGACCTATTGTCCAAAGAGTTTATAAGGCTGAGTGTGTCACCATGGGGAGCCCCAGTCATCTTCGTGAAGAAGAAGGACGGTAGTATGCGGTTGTGCATGGATTACCGACAGTTGAATAAGGTGACCATAAAGAATAAGTATCCACTGCCTCGGATTAATGACCTACTAGACCAGTTGAGGGGAGCTCCGGTGTTCTCCAAAATATACCTACGGTCCGGATATCACCAGTTTCAAATTAAGCCCAAGGACATACCTAAAACTGCATTCCGGTCTTGGTATGGTCATTATGAATACCAGGTCATCCCGTTTGGCCTTACGAACGCCTCGGCCGTGTTCATGGACTATATGAACCAGGTGTTCAGACCGTACTTGGATCTATTCATAGTGGTATTCATTGACGATATACTCATCTACTCCAAGAGCGAGGAGGAACATTCCGAGCACCTTCGGATTGTCCTTCGGACATTAAGGAATGACCAGTTGTACGCCAAGCTGTCAAAGTGTGAATTTTGGCTATCCGAGGTGAAGTTCCTTGGCCATGTGATCTTGGCAGCTGGGGTAGTAGTTGACCCCAGTAAGGTAGAGGTCGTGATGTCTTGGGAGAGGCCCAAAAGTGTTGCTGAGATCCAGAGCTTCCTTGGATTGGCCAGGTACTATCGGATGTTCATCCAGGGGTTCTCGTAGATGGTGTTGCCCTTAACCCGCCTTACCGGGAAGGGCACCCCATTCATCTGGACTTATGATTGCGAGGAGTGCTTCCAAAGGTTGAAGGAAAAGTTGACCACCACTCCAGTATTGACCCTGCCAGATCCTGAAGGAAGTTTCAAGGTCTATTGTGATGCTTCCGGGCAGGGGCTGGGATGCGTACTGATGCAGGAGAAAAGATCGGTTGCCTATGCATCCTGGCAACTGAAACCACATGAGAAGAACTATCTGGTACATGACTTGGAACTAGCAGCAGTGGTCTTCGCTCTTAAGATATGGAGGCACTACCTGTACGGTGCCCGACTAGTGGTGTTCAGCAACAACAAGAGTCTCAAGTACCTGTTTGATCAGAAGGAGCTGAACATGAGACAAAGATGATGGATGGAATTCCTCAAAGATTATGACTTTGAGTTGAGGTACCATCTCGGAAAGGCTAACGTAGTGGTGGACGCCCTAAGTAGGAAGCACATGAGCCTGGCGTGCATGATGATTAAGGACTATAGGCTCATAAAGGACTTCCGGATATGCACTTGACCATGGTCAATGTACCGACCCTGTATGCATCCAGTTCATTAACATTATAATATGGTCTTAAGCGCAGCAATACTTAACGTAAATTAAGTAAACACGGAAGCATAAAATAATAAGACGTCATCATACGTCATACAATACAATCTAACATTATGTATGGAATTTTGTTATACATCCCGGCACCCGAGTTCTGTTCCAAAAGGTACATCATACAACGTAAACCCATACCGGGTTACAAAACATACAATAAAATTGAGCCAAGAGGCTCTCCAAGAAGGAACGCCTTCCAAAATCCGCTTCCTCAAACCCGGCCTCCTGTCCGGGATCCTCAATTAGTGGCCAACCTGGCCTCGGCCAACACGGCCTCTTAATTGAGATCCATCGAGTAACCCCTACTCTGGTTTTTTACCCCGGATCTCGTCCTCCTCTCTTTGACTATCACCTGCAATAAAATATATAATCCCCAACCGGGGTGAGATACAATCTCAGTAAACTCAGGGTTCTTGGAGTCTCTTCTCCCCCTGGTTCACTTCCATAATACATAGCATTTATATTGGCATTACCTATAGCATAGCCAACCCGACTTTTTAATAAAACAACAATATAGCCATCCCGGCTTTCATACACATTACATGTACATAATCACACCCATGTGCCATTCCAGCACAGATATACAAGTTCACCAGTGCATATCTCATGCACAAATGTATATCTTGATATACAAGTTCACTAGTGCACATTTCATGCACAAATGTATATCACCCGTGCACATCTCATGCACTTAGACGTATATGAATTGTCCAGAAGCTCATCCCAGATGAGTCTTACACTTTCATATGGTCTACTTCCCTGGCCAGAGGGCTTCCTCAACCACAATACAAACATCATAGTGCAAATCATTTACATGTATGTTTCAATCAAAAAGTAGTGACACACAATTTAAATACACACACTGCATCATACAATAACCATAACTCCCCAGGAGTATGGTGGAACACAATCAAGGGATACAAACTCCCCAAGAACAGAGAGCTTACCTTCTCTGATTCCAGCACAAATCCTCTCAGCCGCGTGTTTTTGACCACCGATATCTTCTTTATCAAGCCCTACACCAGGAAAGAAATATATCAAGAACATTTCTTAACCATTTCATGAAAAGAACCCAGTTCTTTTCTAGATCTCAACTATAACAACCAATCAGTGACTTGTAAACCCCACAAAGGTCTATCTGAGCAAAATACCCAAAACCCAGAAAAGTTAGCTTTCAAGGTTGAACCTTCATCACAACAACCTTCTAAGCATATCTTTCCAAAGAAACATCACCCTAAACCAACCTAACTCATATGGGTCATTTTCCTCTTAACTCCAATCTCAAAAGAAACGGTAAAACTTACGTGTCTTACCTTAAAAACAACAAGGAAGGCTAGAGGAAAACTTCTTCAAGCTTAGATGTCCTTAATGTACCTTCTTTCTCTTAAAGGTTGAAGCTTTGCACTTTCTTTGGAGAAATGATCTCCTCGCCTAATGGTTTTCACAACTAACAAAGGGTGGAAACTAGTTTGTATGGTGATTCTCTTCAATCCTTATGTTGGACGTGAAGATGTTTAGGTCAAGAAATGGTTATCTAGGAAGCTTTTCTCACTTTAACAATGGAGGAAATATCGTATAGGAGAGAGAAAGTGTTTTAGCAAAGGCAGTGAAAATAAAGTTTCTACTGATATATCTCACTCATACATATCTTAAATATCCTAAAAATTGACATGCCACATATCGTAATATGAGGATCTTTCCGCGTCAAAAACAACCAGCAGGAAGTCGACACTTGCAATTGTGTGAAGTGCATATATAGTGTCAACACGTGTAAAAGAACTAAGTCCAAGTTAAACAGCAATTACTTGACTGTTTTAGTCGCTTACAATACTTATGTAATCGATTGCAAAAAAACCTATCCTTGTTACTATAGTACGTCCAAAGTCCCTTTTTCCTCCGACCTCATCCGACCTAATCCAACCTATTTTGACTCATCCAAGTTCTTACCTTGGTACTTCACAAGTCCAAGGTCTCTCCCAACCACTTCCGGGATCGCTAACCTGGTAACTCTATCAAAAAGGGGTTGCAAGCTCTTTCAGTTTCTCTACCCAGTAGCTCTTACAAGTCAACAAAATACGAGCTCCTCTGAGCTCAACCGAGATCACTACCTGATTGCTCATCTGAAATCATAACTCGGAAACACATCCGAGATCACTACTCGGACCTCAAAGAAAAGGAAGACACGAGCTCTACCGAGCTCTATTGATACCGCAACCCGGTCTCTCAAGGAAAAGGAATATACGAACTCAGCTGAGTTCGCTACCTGGTCGCTCTTTCCTTCCTTGTCTGAGTTCCTTTCTATACATTAGCGCTTTTTCCCAAGAGTACTATGTATATACACCAATGACGTGGCAGTCACCCGGTCTTCCTATACTACTAACATATACCACGATTCCGGATTTGAAAAAGGTGCTATCTACACCCCCTCTTATCCGAGTTCCAATATACACCCCTTTATGTGGCAACTCAGTCACACGAACCCGGTTTAGAAGAGATGCTATCTACACCCCCCTCTTATCCGAGTTCCAATATACACCCCCTTATGTGACAACCCGGATTATCATAGGGTCATTATAGTCGAGAGCGACCGGGGTCTCGAGTTAAAGAAGGTCCGGGTTGATAACGAGTTGATGAGGAGAATTCGAGAAGCCCAGAAAATTGATGAAGATGTGAAGTCCCTAATTGGGCAGAAGGGTTGTGGTGCCTAAGGGTGAGTTAGTAGGTACATTTCTATCTGAAGATCACAAAGGTCAGTTTAATATCCATCCCGGTGCCACCAAAATGTACCAAGACCTTAAAAAGAACATCTGCTGGTCCGGGATGAAGAGAGACATAGCCGAGTATGTGGCTAAGTGTCTGGTATGCCAAAGGATGAAGATTGAGCATCAGAGATCGTTAGGCCTACTATAGCCTTTACAGATCCCAGAGTGGAAATGAGACAACATCTCCATGGACTTCGTAATCGGGCTACTGAGAACCCAACCCGGATTCGATTCCATTTGGGTTATTGTTGATAGGTTGAAAAAGTTGACTCATCTCTTACCTGTATGGACTGACTATACCACGGAAAGATTGGCCCGACTATACGTCAAGGAGATAGTCAGACTGCATGGTGTCCCGGAAAGCATTGTCAGCGACCGGGATCCGAAGTTCACCTCTAGGTTCTGGGGTGCTCTTCAGGAGGCTTTTGGGACCCAGTTGAGACTTAGAACGGCCTATCACCCACAGACCGATGGGCAGACTGAGAGAACTATCCAGACCCTGGAAGACATGTTGAGAGCTTGTACCTTGGAATAGGGGACGGAGTGGGATAAATACTTGCCATTGATAGAATTCTCTTATAATAACAGCTTCCATGCTAGTATAGGCATGGCACCATATGAAGCTCTGTACGGTCGGAGGTGCTGAACTCCTACTTGCTGGGCCGAGGTAGGGGAGAGTCAACTTCTCGGACCCGAGATGGTTCAGGACACTACTGAGGAGATTCGCATGATCAAAGATAAGCTATTGCAGGCTCAGAGTCGACAAAAGAGTTATTACTACAGCAAGCACCACCCATTGTAGTTTGATGAGGGCGACCATGTGTTCCTAAGGTTATCTCTAGTGGCCGAGGTTGGATGGGCATTGGGAGTAAGGAAGCTAGACCCTAGGTTCATTGGTCCTTATCAAATTCTCCAAAGAATTAGACCTGTGGCCTACAGACTAGCCTTGCCTCCCCAATTATCTGGGTTGCACGATGTTTTTCACGTGTCACAACTAAGTAGATATGTACTTGACCCTTCACATGTGGTGGAGCTGAACACAGTGCAAATTAAGGAGAATCTGACTTGCCCTACACAGCCAGCCTGGATTCTCGACAGAATGGAGAAAAAGATTCGGAGTAAGACTATTACCATAGTCAAGATACAATGGGAAGGAAGAACACCTGAGGAGGCAACTTGGGAGCGGGAACAAGAACTCTTGCAGCAGTATCCTGAGCTCATGATGGGTAAGGTTTTGAATTTTGCGGTCAAAATTCTTTAAAAGGTGGGGTGAATGTAAGGTTTTGGGTGTCCAAGTCAGCACGTTAATATAATAATATTATGATTAAGAGTTAATTGTTTATAACGAATCCGGGTTCGCGTTTCCTAAGTCAGCGCTAATGAGACATCCGGATTCATGTGACTGGGATGTCATTTCTATAAGGAGATGGGACAATGTTGCCGTGGAGTAGGAACCCGGATGAGGTTGGATGAGGTCGTAGCCCCAAGGTAAGAACCAAGCGAGGTCGAATGAAGTCGGTAGAAGGGCGAAGCCTTGGACTTATGAAGTGCCAAGGCAAGAACCCGAATGAGACCTCAGCACTATGTAATCGATTTCATAAGCGTTGTAATCAACTAAATGAGGAACCTCGGGTTTTATAAATGGCCAAGGTAGGACCTCAGACAAGGTTTTCTGGGCTGTGCATATCAAGTGGGGAAGTCAAATGCGCTTGGCTCGCCAACCCGGGTGCCGCCCTTGTTTGTTAATATAAGTCCACGGGAACCCAGGGCATTGGGTTTCGCCAATAGTGGACTACTTAGGATCGTATCCCGCACATATTCTACGTTATTAAACCAACTCAACAGTGTTAGTAAGAATATAGAGACTCCGGCAGTCACACGTAAAATAGGTAAAATGTATCTGACATGCCAACCCGATAGTTGGTGCTTTCACAAGCTTACCCTATGCACGTGATCCGCATTGACTATAGGGTTGCTTAAGTGACACGTGTTGACTTAAGTGACGTATGCGACGTGCGTTAACTCATAGGGTATATAAGTACCGTGCGTGTGGGTCATTTCTTACATGACTCATTTCTTCCACTGTCTCTTCGCCAAAGGCATTCTTTCTTTCTTTCTCCGCTTCCTCCATTGACGAACGAGGGAAAGCTTCAAGTTTAGGGGAAAGAAGGTGATTTTGGGACGTTCGAGCTTGGAGAAGCTGTTTTCTAGCCTCATTAACAGTTTTGGAAGTAAGAAACATCGATCTAACCTTAAAATCTAACTATTATGGATTTTTGGGTTAGGTTATGATAGGCCTTTTTTGGGGGTCTGCATGTCACCTGTGGGTGACTAGTTCTTGTAACCTGGAAAAGTATATAGTTTCTTTACATGCAACGGTTGAGAACCGCTATTGATCACTTGCATGCATGTATGTAGGGCGTGACGCAGAGGGTAGTGGTGTTTGTGACCATGACGTCGAGAGTACTGGTGTTACGCTTCGACCATGTAAGCTCTCCATTCTTGGGAGTTTTCCCTTGGTTGTGTTCCACCATACTCCGAGGGAGTGATGGTTATTGTATGTCATGGTGCATGTATTGAAATTGTGTGATTACTACTTTTGATTGAGAACATGTATATGATTTGCACTGTTATGATATGTTGTGATGTATGAGATTCTCTGGCCAGTAGAATGGACTAAATATGGAGTTCCCTTGGAGCCAAAGTAATGTGGAACAACTCTAAGTAGTCAATTAATATATACATATATAAACCTTGAGAAAGTGTGCCCTTATAAGGCCTTATAAGGAAGATCCTCTCTTGGAAGAGCCATATGTGTCCGAGCAAAACCCTGAGGGAATGTGCCCATTAGGTTGGATGATCTTCCTCAGGTAGTGTCTGTGAGAAGTCTTGAGGGATTGTGCCCATTAAGTTGGATGACCTTCCTCAGGCAACGATATACAGAGAGTGTGCCCACTAAGTTGGATGATCTTCTCTTGCTATATCCGTGTGATTGTATACATGTGATGTGTTTTATGACGGCCGGGATGGCTAGCTTGTGTAATGCATGTTCCTCCAAGGACCCGTAGTTTACTGAGATTTCTATCTCACCCTGGTTGGGGATCATATGTCTTTGCAGGTGTTGAGCAGAGGGAAGATGGCGGATCCCGAGGCAAGAGGCTCAGGTAGTGTGGTGGTCCGAGGGATTCCGGACATAAGGCTGAGCCAGGACGGGTTCCGAATGAACCTTAGTTATTTTGCGAGCGCATTGGCTCCCTGTTTGTTATGTACATGAATTTATGCATTTTGTAACTCGGCCCTGAGGGGAGAACGTACCCGGGGTCGTATATATTGTTGTAAATGCGCGAACAATTACCATACATAATGCACAGTTATTATTATTTATGGACGTATGATGATGTCATTTTATTAGCTACTTCCTAATTAATTTTGTTAAATTAATTGCTGCGCTTAACGATCATAATTGAATGTTAACAACCGGATGCATACGAGGTGTTACAAACTTAGTCCAAGAAGTTGATTGGTCTACTTGGATCTAATATTTTTTACTAGCAGATCTCGATCTAGTTTTAGTCCAATAAACCAATGGGTCGACTTGGTTCTCACACTCTTGACTAGTTGGTCTTTATCTAGTCAAAGTTGACTGAGTCCAAGAAGCTAGTTGGTCTACTTGAATCTAATATTCTCGATCTAGTCTTAGTCCAAAAAATCGATGGGTCTACTTGGATCTCATACTCTTAACTAGTCAGTCTCGATCTAGTCGAAGTTGACTTAGTCCAAAGAGACGATGGGTGTACTTGGATCTAATATTCTTGACTAGTCAGTCCTAATCTAGTCTCATGCTCTCAACTAGTTAGTCTCAATCTAGTTAGAGTTGACTTAGTCCAAAGAGCCAATGAAGTCTACTTGGATCGAATATTCTCAACTAACCGGTCTCGATCTAGTAGAAGTTGACTTAGTCCAAGGAGTTGATGAGCGTACTTGGATCTAATATTTTTGACTAACTAGTCTTGATCTAGTCTTAGTCCAAGGAGCTGATGGATCTACTTGAAAGGCAAGTTAATTATGCCCAATGTAAGGCATATTATTGCTCATGACATATTTATATGATAAAATCAATTCCAAATTTAGATGTGTTAGATAGACCACATCACCTCCCAACCTTTATATAATGATATCATAATATAATATGAGATGATATAACATTTATTCATGTTCACGATGACATTTAAAATCCATTCACTATTGTTTAAATCATGACTTTTGTATGTGTGCATTTATTTACTCTAGAATTTATACTTTTAGCAATATGGCATTACTATATAGACATGTAATTGTAAAACTCATTTGTCCTTATTCCGTGCACCTTAACTCTTTCCAAATCCATACTAATTTGCATATTAGCACATATACATGGTATTATTCATGGTATTGCCTATAGCTTTTATGATGACATAAGATTTATGGCATGATAATACATGATCTAAATATCAAATCTTTAGGCACGTGGTGTGCCATATAAACTTATGACATGGATAATTCAAGAATTGCCATATGAAAATATAGGTGCCGCACCTTTAGCGAGAGATTATTGTTATTGCAGTTGCTTAATATTTTAGGCGAGTTCTGCCCTGAAGATGTTGCCCAAGTGGTTCGCGTGAGAAAATATGAAAGTGAGTACTATTTATTAAAATATTAATTTATGTTTAATTATTTTTATATTTTGCAAAGAGAAAATTTCTACTATACCCTTACTAAAAAAATGAAAATGACATTGATGCCCTGTTGATAATTTGAATCATAGTTGTGAAATCTGGTTCGGTCATTGATCCGATTAAGATAATGGGTCAGTGGTCCAACCGGTGGGTCAGTAATTGGTCGAATTTGAACTGGTATATATTAAAAATTCAAAATTATATATGTATTTATTATATATAAGTATATAACTAACATTAATTGAGTAAGAAAGTCTATCCATACTCAAAAATCTAAAATATCAATTGATAATAATCCAAAATCCAAATTTTTTTAATAAATTATTTTTAATAATAAAAAAAAGTTATAAAATCGGCCGAGTCGGACCAGTCCAATCAGGATTTGGTAACCTACCCGGTCGGGTTTGACCAAGTCATCCTGGGTCAACTACACAATCGGTTCAATAGGAGAACCGACCCGGTTAGGCCAGCGGGTCTCAGTCCAACCGGTCCGACTAGCCAGGCTGGGCTGGGTTTCAAAACACTGATTTGGACAGTAGGAATTTCCTTCCTCTCATCCTGTGATGCTCTCCTCTCCAGTCTTTCGACCTTGCCACAACTCTCACCATTACCATGCCCAAACTCCTTGCGCCACCATTATTTTTGATCCTTGGTAAATGAAAAATGGAACACGTTCATCAAACCGAATCTTAGCATTGGAAGTAACAACACCACTCTGTGACACTGATTTTTTTTTCTGTTACAGGTTTGTGGTTTATCTGTCTTTGAATTTTATTATATTAAAGATGAATCAAAGATGGTTTTTGGAATTATGGCTTTTTATGTGTTGTTTGTCGTTCTCTTTTATCAAGCTGTATTGGGTTTCTAACCTGCATATGTATTGATGGTTGCAAGAATAGGTTTATTGTTCTCTAGTAGTTTATTTGTAATAAATTGAGACCTGGAATTTGAAATGAAATTGAAGAATGTAATAGGAGAAGAGTGGTATTTGAAATCTATAATGAGATGGTATTTAAAATGAAATTCAAGAAATCAAGAGTAAAAAGTGGTGGTGGTAGTGATGAGTTGAAGTTCCCTTTCCATTGCATTAACGTAAGTTGAAGCACATCAAAAGAACGGTGATGGTAGAGACAATACGTCTTTCCAAAAGGGTCACCAAAGTCCTTTCCTTCATTACATTATTTTAATAGATCAGTTTTACTTTAACACGTCAGCAACATCTCAATTCAATATTCTTTGTTTGTAACAAAAAATGTACAACCCAAATAACTCGGTACATACTCAGCCCGTGGGCACTCACGTGCTCGACTGATGTTTATTGGCATGTAATATTGATACTTTGGCTTTTGGCTTGACTTTCTGAAGGATTTGTCTTGGACATGTTTCATTTTTTCCTTGTTGTAGTTGTCTTTTTGCTATTCCGTCGAACATACTTGGTTGTGGAAGGCGGATAGCTCCTCCATTTGGATGTATCTTGCTACTCGGGCTCGAAGTTCATCCAGATCTTTGGGTTGCTTCCGGCAAAGCCTGTCAACGAAGGTGGGTGTTAGATTGTAAGCTGGGCTCTGACGCTTGAGTTTTCCTCCCTTAATCATTGCATTTCCACCTCATTCTATTGCTCTGGGGCCCCCTCCAAATCAGCCTCTGTTTTCTTCCATAATTGTTCCATCTGCTCTCGAAATTCCCATATGGTTGATGTCTAGGCTCATGTGGAGCACGTAGATGAACTAGGATCGCCTCTCCTTGTTGCTACCATTTTGAAGCCGTAGGAGAATTTTCCTCTGCCCCACGGTGGATGCCAAATGTTCCTATTAAGTTTCGACGAGGTCTGACCAAGTTGTTTAGTCCTCTCCTTCTCAGTGGAATCTCCAATCTTTGATGTTGAAGTGAGGGGAGATACTTGCAAAAGGGACTTTGACGAGCAAATCAGTGGTGCTTTGAGGTCTTTGTGTGTCTATCACTAGGATCAGTCAAAATGTACCTGGAGATCTCCCATCGATCTATATATACACGTCTGATGTCTAGGCAGTTATGTGATGTTCAAAGCCTCGTTGGTGAACTGCTCCTCTATGCAACGTGGTTGAGTTTTTGTAGGTGATAGTTGAGATTGCCACAAGCCGAACACGTGGAGGCCCCACGAGCCGAGTACGTGCTAAGTTCTTCGGGCTACACGATACAATATCCAACAACTGAAAATCAACACCTTCACACCTATCCCACATTACACAAACTTCATTATAATCTTTTGAAGCTTCTTTAACAGGCACCACATGCAAACTGGTTCACCTAGAATTTCCCAACATTTAAAGATTAATTAAGCCTTAGTGATCGAGGTCGTACTCAGTCAAATTAATACAATTAAATGCAGTACTAGGAAGTGACTCCTAGGTCGTCTCTCAAGGATCAATTGTCTGTGTTAAGGGATTAAACGTGTAAAAGGGGGGG
>QARZ01038483.1:5122-29829 GCA_013407115.1 Glycine latifolia
TTGTAAGTGGTTATGCTTGGTAATGACCCTTATAGCTGAGGGGGCGTTACAGTTAGCAAAAATATAACAAGAGAGAAATTATACAAAATCAAAATAAAATAAATAATGAAAGGAAAATATCCTATTCAACTGAAAAATTAAATCTGAAAGAACTAAGTAAGCGACTCAAGTCCTCGACAACGGCGCCAGAAACTTGTTAGACTATTGACAAGCATACCAATATCGTCGAAGGTTACAGAAATTATGAAGAGATCGTCTCCACATGGACTTGAGCTACTCAGTTATTCCAAATAAAAATAATAGTTTAATAGTTATGCACAATAAAGTTGAATGGAATATCATGGGTTTGTAAAAATAATATAATTACAAAATTAATGAAAATATGGAAATAACGGATTAATGCGTTGGAAATATGGAAATGACGAAAACAATTAAAACAAATTTAATTAATTCAATAAAAAGATAGGATTGGATTTCATCGTTCATACCTTCAGTATCCAATTAACATTAACACGTATGAATAATTTTCTACCATTACTAATGCGCACATTAATTCACCCCAAATCGATCCTTCGCATTCGAGAATTTTAAGGATATTTACCAAATATCAATCCCTTGCATATGAAATAAATATTCCAGCATTACAATCATAATATCATGTTATTCACAATCAAAACGTTATGTTCTATTCCTAGCAATGTGACGTAACGAATATAATCATTCAGTTCAAATTCTAAGAGCACTTTCGAGTCAAACTTAGAATCCAATTTCATGAAACTAGTAATTAAGTAGAATAAAGGATTACAAACAAAATGAAATCACCAGTAATGAGTAGAAAAGATTTACATATATATCAAATATCAAAAGAGATACATAAGGGTACGAAGATTACACCTAATCCTTTGGAGAAACTAGCCGATCATTATGTAGAGCACAAGATCAACATAAGACATGATGAAAGAAGCGATCCACGATCTTTTTCTACAGGATTTCTTCTCCTTTTCTCTCTTCTCTCACCTCTTCCTACGTGGTTCTTTCCTTTCTCACTCTACTAGTTCATTCTCTCCTTCAAATCCTTCATTTGCATAGAGTTTAAAGCAAACGGTGCAAGATGTGCTGATAATGACTGTCGAATTGCTACAAAATAATTAAACTATGCTAATTCTGTAGCATAGGATTAACCTAGGTCAACTCAGAGACACAATCAATTTGGTTCCAACTTCAATTCACTAATAAAAAATAGGGGGATTTTAATCGAACAGTTTGTAGGAAATGAATAAAAATTGTGAAAACACAAACTACAATTGAAGAAAAATATAGAAACTAACAGAATTGATAAAAAGTGTTATAAAATTGATTCAAGAATATCAATCCAATTCACCAAACCAAGCAATGCAAATTATCATAGTTCTCATATAATGATCATATTATGAAGGTTAATTCAATATCATTAGAAGTAGTTCAATCGAATTAACTTCTAAATCAATTGAAATCACAAATCGGATTGAAATATCATTCAAACAATCTATGATTTAAAATTAAAAATTAGGAAATAAATCTATAACCTAATTCATTTTCAATCCTAAACATATTTATAATCATGAAAATCGAAAAGAGGATTGAAGAAGAAGATGAACATTCGCATAGAAATTATAATACCAAACCAAAACTCAAATTCTCCTTGCTTGGATTGGATCCTTAGATTGATTGATTGTTTAGCCTTCTATGATCATCATCAATGTAAGAGCCACAAAATTTGTATGAGAAAAATAAAAGAATAGAGATGAAAAGAAGAAGAAAAATAAAGAACAATGAAGAACAATTGAGAGAAAAAAAGAGAGAACTTTTTAATTCTGAAAACTTCTAAAAGAGAATACAAAAATGTTTATGCTAAAAAATAAAAGGTGTGTCTCCTCACTAACTAATTGCACTAAAATATAGTGATTGAGTCAGTAGGAAAGGATGGGCCATGATTAGGCCCATTTAATATAACTAATTACTAATTACACCAATTTGCAGCCTAAAACTCGAGTGCAGGGGTTCTGACTTCCAAGCCTAAAATGATAGAATTGGACTCGGCTTATCTCTGACAAAATTGTAGATCTTTTCCTGGTCTTTCCAGGGACTTCCAAGTCCTGCATAAGGAAGATAGGTCAAGTAAGCAAAAAAAAAAATTGAAAATAAGCAACAATTATCAATTAAGTCCACTTGTTTGCCTAAGACAAAAACTGAGTTAGAATGAGAAAATAAAAGTCTAAGAGAATTCAAATAAGCTAAGAATAATAGAAAAATATTAAACTAAAAACACTCAATCAAAAAACCCCGCACTTAAACTTTTGCACTCCTAGGCAAAACTAAAAGAAAGACTAAGAAAAATTCAAACTAAAGTAAACCACAACAAAAAGAAAGGTATGAACAAGGCACACATAATTTTCAATGGATCCTAACAATGCACAAAAGTGAGAAAGATGAAAAATGGAAGAATGATATTAAGGTAACAAACAATCAATGAACACATGATCACAAAGTGCAAAGTGAAAAAGTAGTCAAGTTAAAATTAAGAATGAACTAAGGTGATAGAAATATCTCAAAGAGCAACACTCAACTTCTTCTAATGTGTACGGGTTTATGCTTACACTCAAACACCACATGTAACTAGCACCTCCAAATTATGACAAGACTCTAATTCATTCAACTTGAAATACACATTCATCAAAAGATCAAAAGGACTTTATTGGTTTGTAATGTATGGCTTAGGTAAAGGGTGGATAAAAAAAAGATATTTAGGCTAAAACTAAGAGAAAAGAGGGGAAATGGGGAGTAAGCCAACAAGTAAAATGAAGGGTAGAAACAAAGAAACAAGGTGGAGAACAATAAAATAAAAAGAACTTATACGGATGAAAATGAACCACAACAACTTTTATTGCATTTTTTTTTTTAACTTTTGCTTTTCAAACTCTTTTTTTTCTTTCTAAACAAAAATACCCCACACTCATTTGAAACCCACTCGGAAAAAAATTCCAAGGCCCTTTTTCTCCTAAAGTTATGATAACATAGTTTTCTGTTTTTGTTTGTTTGTAATGAGCTACCCAAGAAAGAAAAGGTTAAAGGCTCAAAAAGGGTGACAATGGATATCAATGCAAGGTAGGGTTATTTGGATAGTAGCTAAAAGAAAAAAGGCCTAAATCATCTCGATCAATGCATGTGCAAAAAGGAATGACAAGAGAGACAAGACAAAACCTAGAGTAATTTAGCACAAGGGTGAAATTGTAACGACTCGCCACGTCGCTACTGTATCACTAACTTTCAATCACGCCATTAACATGTTTTAAATGAAAACTCCTTTAATTTGATTATAAAAACAATGGTAAATTTTTCACGAACACATAATGACCATCATCGTAGAATATACACGTAATTAAGATACGCATAAGACATCTCAAATATATTATATATATAACATAGTTTAGTTGTAGGTACAAATATCTATGTCTAAAATGTATTAAGTGTTTTACAAAGGAAATAAGAAATTAAATGACGGGGGTGTAACTAGCAAAACAATGGGGTGTAGCCATTAAAACAAGGGGTGTAACTAGCAAAACACAACTCCTGCCCGGGATCTAGTCCATCGACGTCCCAGCCACTCGGTGGCTCCAACCAAAAGATGGTCATCTTCCAAAGCACCTAATGCTGCTCGTCTGCTCACATGAACCTGGTTCGCGATCATCATAGGTACTAAACTACATGGCACAACAAAGCAAAGATGAGTTCATCATGTTAAACAACAAACAATAAATAACCTCAGTTAGGGAAGACAATCTGGACATCACCATATCATCACAAATATCCAAGCATCTCATCACGCAACTAACACGCACGGGCATCCAAAAACATTCCATACGTTAACTTATAATGTCTAGCATGATGCATGCTCTTGACTCAACTCTCAGCATGCAATGTGGTACCATCTCGAAAATAGTTCATCCCTGTGGTCTCGATGATGCAGTAGCTTGTCAGGGCCACTCTGTCATGCATAGGCTACTCCCCCCATTGGTGATTAGCCTCGGGGTGTCAGAAGGAGTTCCTAACAGACATGGCCCCCCGGTAGCCCGGTACCCTACAGCCAATCATCCTATTTCCGTCATGCAAATGTCGTACGTCCCATGGGCACCATCAATGCATGACCCAGTCAGGAACAACTCGTCCTGGATAGGTTAATACATCATGCACCCCTCATGTACATACCATCAAATTCACGGGTTGCCCCAACATGGGCTCATCGATGCACTGACCGTGGTCCTTGCAAGGTTAACCACCCGGTCCCGGCATCTCACGTGTCTATACATAGCCTATCACCATGGCACCATCAATGTATGACCCAATCAAGAACAACACGTCCTGGATAGGGTGCTCGTCATACACCCCTGTGGGTATCTATGTATATCCACTCACATTCAATAACTATGGGCACCATCAATGTATGACCCAATCAAGAACAACACGTCCTGGATAGGATACTCATCATACACCCCCCATAATATCAATGCATATCCACTTGCATTCGATAAACATGGGCACCATCAATGTATGACCCAGTCAGGAACAACCTGTCCTGGATAGGATACTCGTCATACACCCCCATGTTACCAATGCATACATCATTATCTCAAGCCATCACATAGGCCGACCTCAACTATTATCAACATAATTAAATATGTCCCTTATACGATATTCACAAACACCACAAACAAGTGAGCCGGTGTGAAGTATTAGGTGTCCAGGTTGGCACCTAGATATAATGACTTTGAGGTAAGAATTCGAACAAGGTTGGACGAGGGCGGACAAGGTTGGTCAAGGTCGGTAAAGGACGGTCAAAGGGGTCCTTGGGTTTTATAAAATACTAAGGATGGACTCAGCACTATGCAATCGATTACATAAGCGCTGTAATCGATTATAACAGATAGGGCTTGCTAGGTACAACGGGCAAGACTCGTGACTGTATTAATGTCACCAACCTACACGTTGGGGTTTTAGAAATACCTTTATCACTTGAAGGCTCAAAGAAGATGACGCCCTCCAATGGTGATCACATGGTTATCTCCTTCTTGCAAGTGATAACTTCTTCCCCTTAATTCCTCATTCTCCTTGGTGGCTTGCTAGACGCATGCAAGGTGTGAAGTGGGCTGCTCTCTGACTTGGTACACAACGCTACTGTGGTTCTTGTACCAAATTGTTGTGAATTGGCTGCCATATTTGCTAATAATTCTCTAACTTCACAAGGAGTCTTATCAACTAAAGCTCCACCACTTGTTGCATCCACCAAACTTCTATCCATAGGTAACAAACCTTCATAGAAATAAACAAGAAGAAGTTGGTCTGATATCTGATGGTGGGGGCAACTGGCACACAATCTCTTAAACCTCTCCCAATATTCATGCAAATTTTCCCCATTGTCTTGTCTAATACCACATATTTCCTTTGTAATTGTTGTAGCTCTTGAGGAAGGAAAGAATTTTTCTAGAAACACCCTCTTCATGTCATTCCAACTTGTAATAGATGAAGGTGTGAGACCAAGTAACCAATCTTTGGCTCCTCCCTATAGTGAGAAAGGAAAAACTCTCAACTTTATTTGTTCTTCATCCACTCCTTGAGGCTTCATGGTACTGCAAACAACATGGAACTCCTTGAGATGCTTATATGGATCCTCACCTGCAAGACCATGAAATTTTGGAAGCAGATGTATAACACCAAATTTAAGCTCAAAGTCAGCATCTAAATCAGGATACTGTATGCATAAAGGTTGGTAATTAACATCAGGGGCAGACAGTTCCTTTAAAGTTTGATTCTCCATAGTATCGGAATTAAATGAACTAACACTAAAATTGGACAAGTCTACACTATGTGAAAAACTAACAAAATAAAATAAAGCAAAGTTAGAATGAGAATCAAAAGCAGAATGCTCAATATGATGAGATGCAGGGTCAGATTCAATGCTAATGCCTTGACTTCGCCTATGTGCTCTTCTAGTAGCGTGCAATGTTCTCTCTATTTCAGGATCAAAGTCTAAAAGCTCATTGTTACTACTTCCAGTCATGAAACCTCAAGCAAAATAGGCATTTTTGCATACAGTATATAAAACATGAAAATAAGTCTAATATATCAGCAACTTAGACTCCACCAAAGCTATATGACAGAAATATTATGTGCAAGTCAGAATCTAAGTTTCAGTAGAATATTGATCTCTCTCAGTAGAGATCAGCAACACAAAGCTCATTCTCCGGCAACGGCTCCAAATTTGACGTGAGCCATCGAACTCAGTCAAATAGCAGGCTAAACAGATCCAATAGTATAGTAGTAAACCTGGATCATTTCACACTTGGAACTGGCACTGTATTGTCAGAATTAACAGGAATGTTAAAGGGGGGGTTTAAGTTCAATTTCAAATAGATTAGAACAACAAAACGTAAGAAGTAACTTAAAAATTTAAAAATGAGTAACCAACTTAGAATTGAGATTCCTTGGATATCTATCATCGGATAAAATAATAAACAACTTTGTGGTTGACTCTAAACAAACCGAAATCTCTACATTCGCTTAGAATATCCTTCCTACTAGACAACGCCTAGCATTCAATTAAACATGGCATGCTCACAATTACAATCACACAGTGATCATTTTAAACTGGTCTAATTAATGATCATTGGATAAATCAATCTAAATAGTAAATCTAGCATTTAATCCCTTCCTTCCCTATTATCAGAAATTGCACAAACAATACACAGAAAACACAATACAACAACTAGATACATATAGAAAAATAGAAAATCAATAAAAATGAAATATTAAAGAAACCAAAAACAGAAATACAACCAACACCAAAACAAGAATTTCCACTAACTAGAAAAACAGAAAAATAAAAACCAGAAAGCAACTAAAACACACAAATACAACTAAAATAGAAAATAGCATATATAAGAGATAGCTAAAAAATGAAAATGCAGCATAATACAAGGGTAGAAAATGGAAAAGGAATCAGAACCTAAAAACATACACAAAACTATGATAAAAAAAACATGATCAAGAGCAAAAACGAAAATAAGGAAAGAGGAGAAACAAATCTGAGCAAAAGAGAACAGATCCTCTATATTAATCCATGGAAATATCCATTATGAGTTGGTTACAAGGATCTTAGCCTACCATAGTTACATCTGCATAAGAAAATACAAGAAAAGATGAGGAAACCATGAAAATAAAGAAAAATTGGTTAAAGCTTCCTTCTTCTCCCTATTCTTTGTAGCTTTCTGTTTTTTTAAGAAGCAGAAATAGTGCCTTGCACTTCCAGCACCGTCCCACTGCTTAAAAGTGAGAGGAAATATCTCACTTTATTTTTTTGGGAAATGACATAATTACCCCTAGCTATTACATAAATTCCAGATTTCTGATGCTGACTTCAGGGCCAATTTCGTCCATCTATTTGACAGAATTTGAGCTCGATTGCTTCATGAAAGTTGTAGATATTTGAATTATATAAAAAAAAAATCAGTTCAAATCTGAAATTTTAACTACTAAGAGATAAAAATCTATTTAAAAGCCTAAACTATTAATCCATACTAAAGACATTAAATACACACTAAAAAGGGTAATCAACTACTAATCAAGAGTACCAAATGAGTGATATAAAAATCACTTATCAACATGCAGGTTTTTATAGGAGATTCATCCAGGATTTCAGCAAGATTGCACTGCCATTGTCCAAGTTTCTCCAAAAGGACATAGACTTTATGTTTGACTAGCCTAGCAAAGAGGCATTTGAGGAATTGAGGAAGAAGCTTACTACCTCTCCCATCATGTAGCCACCAGATTGGGAACTTCCCTTTGAGCTCATGTGTGATGCCTCTAATTATGCACTTGGGGCTTTGTTTTCACAAAGAGTTGATAAACGATCCCATGTCATTGCTTATGCTTCACGCACTTTAGATGCAGCCCAAGTTAACTACACCACCACTGAGAATGAGCTTTTGGCTATGGTTTTTGCTTTAGATAAATTTCAATCTTATTTGCTTTATTCTCATATCACTATCTTTACTGACCTTACAACTTTGAAGTACCTGTTGAAGAAGTCTAATGCTAAACCTAGATTGATCAGGTGGATGCTTCTTCTTCTAGAATTTGATATTAAGATTAAGGACAGGAGTGGTACGAAAAACTTGGTTGCTGATCATTTGAGCAAGATTAAGGGACCTGTTGAATCCTTTCCTATTACGGATAATTTCCTTGATGAGCATTTGATGTACTAGCATTCATCGCATATTGCTCCTTGGTTTGCTGATATTGTTAATTTCATTACTGCATCTAGGTCTCAAATAGATAAACTTAAGAGTGATGCTAAATATTATGTGTTGCATGATCCTTATTTTTTGAGGTTTGGTAGTGATCAAGTGATCCGCAGGTGTGTGCCAGATCATGAAATTCAGTCTATTCTTCAGTTTTGTCATGGCACACCCACCGGTGGTCATTTTGGTCCTCAGCGAACTGCTAGGGGAGTATTGGACTGTGGGTTCTATTGGCCGATCATGTTTAGAGATGCTTATCACTTTACCACCACTTGTGAGCAGTGTCAGAGAACAGAAGAGTCCATTACACAAAGGCATGAGATGCCTCAGCAGCCCATTATTTTCTGTGCAGTTTTTGATGTGTGGGGTATTGATTTTATGGGTCCATTTCCTGTTTCTCATGGTTTTTCATATATTCTGCTTGATGTTGATTATGTTTCTAGATGGGTTGAAGCTAAGGCCACCAGAACTAATGATTCTAAAGTTGTTGTGGATTTTGTGAGATCCAACATTTTTTGCAAGTTTGGTGTGCCTAGAGCCATTATCAGTGACCAGGGGAGCCATTTCTGTAATAGGTTGATGTAAATGGCTGAACTCATAGCCATTAACTTTCCCAAATCTACCTTGCAATAGAACCCACTCTTCAAGCAAACTTCAAGGACACACAAGTTTCTAGCACTTCTTGAAATTGGGGCTGTTTAGAAGTTTATAATTGCAGAAATGGAAGATGGAAGAAAGGTTAGGCATAAAGGTGAAGACACCACGGAGAAGCTCTCCAATAAGTCCAGGAAGAATCACCACAATAGCATTGGGAAGCCATTGATAAGACTCAAGAAGTTCTTGAACAAGAATAAGAGATAAACTTTCACAACAATTTTCAGAATTGTATTCATGAACCAAAAGTTAGTTACATTCAATTTTGACACCTTATATAGGCCACGAAATTAAAAGCTAAATGTCACTAAATGTAAGGAAAATGAAAATTGAAATGAAGCCTAAATGAAGCTTGAAGTGCAAGCTTTCCTAAAGTGACTCTTGGCTTCCCTAACATGTGCAGTGCAGTTTTAGACTGAAATAATCGATTAATTCGCACTTGTAATCGATTAAAACAGAGTTATTTACAATTTTTAGGCTTGTGTAATCGATTACAGATGTCTTGTTATCGATTAAAATAGTTAAGTCTTGTTTTAATCGATTACAGATGCGATTTAATCAATTAAAACTGTCAAATCTTGTTTCTGTGTGAAACTGAAATGCTGGTAATCGATTACAGACCAAAGATAATCGATTAAAATAGTGGAAAACTATTTACAAGTGTTTGTACTAAATTTCTTCTAACAAATTGGACTTGAGACATCAAAATCCAGCTCTTGTCATCCTTGAGTTGGTATGCATCTTCATGCCTACCCAAGTTAGCTTGAATGTGGTCTCTAAGTGTTTGAGTCCTAGCTCTTGTCATTGGTCCTTTAAAGCTCACCAAAGGAAGTGCTTCAAGATCTCCTTCTAGACCTTTAGCTTGCCATGAACCTCCATCATAGGTCATTGACATCCTTGCTTCAGAAGTATGGGGTTCTGCATAGAGTTGCCATAGCTTATCATCCCCAAACTAATAGGCAAGCAGAAGTTTTTAACAGAGAGATAAAGCAAGTGTTACAGAAGGTAGTGCAACCCAACAAGAAGGATTGGAGCAAGTTACTTGAAGATGTTTTATGGGCTCACAGGACCATTTATCGAACACCTTTGGGGATGTCTCTCTATAGGGTGGTTTTTGGTAAGGCATGCCACCTTCTACTGGAGATTGAGCACTTTGCTTATTGAGCGGTGAAGAGTTGTAACATGGCATTTGATGAAGCGGCTATGGAAAGGAAGCTTCAATTGCAAGAACTTGAAGAGATCCGCTTAGAAGCCTATGAGAACTCCAAAATTTACAAGGAGAAAGTGAAGAGATTTCATGAATCTAGGATTCTTAAGAAGGAGTTCCATATTGGTCAAAAAGTGCTCTTGTTTAACTCTCGCCTTAAGCTTATTTCCGGTAAACTCTGATCTAGATGGGATGGACCTTTTGTTATTACTAATGTTTTTCCCCATTGTGCAGTAAGATTAAAAATGAAGTTAGCGGCAAGGTCTTCAAAGTGAATGGTCACCAGCTCAAGCTATTTCATGAGAACCCGCAAGTAGAAGAGGAGCTTGTGGAAGACCTCTCTTTGGTCTTGCAAATTTTATGTGATGATGTTCCTTGAATGGCATTTGGGAAGTTTCCTTTTCCCTTTTATTTATTTTCTCTTTGTTTGCATTTCATTGCATGCTCACATTAAGGATAATGTGCATTTCAAGTATAAGGTAAAGGATTACAAAAACATTTTTTGTTTTCTGTTTCTGTTTCTGTTATTGTTTTGCTACATTTTTTTTGTTTTGTTGTTATTCTATTTTTACATTCAGAAAATAAAAATTAGAATTTAGGCACTTTTCATGTTTTTCATAGGATTTATAGCTTGTATAAATTGTGAGAAATGTACTAATTTTTGTTGGATTGAAAGGTTTCATGCTTGATGTGAATCATTGTTGCAATTGTTGAAGTCAAGTAGGCTTAAGAAATAGAATTTAAGATTGATCATGTGTGATACAGTTATGCCTTGTGAGTTTTTGGGCCTTTGTGGATGAATAACATTATTTCATTCATGTTCTTTCATGGGTGATTTCTGTAACACCTTGAAATTTCAAGTTGCTAAGCCGGATGTTTTGTGTGTGTGTTATGCTGATTGATTATATATTTTATTTTATAATTGCTGTTATGAGTGCTTTTGTTTTGGGATGTGTGTTTGGTGGATGTTAAAGTCAACTTTGTTGGCTGAGGTTGTTGTGCATGCACGTAAAGGAGACATGTCTTGTCAGCTGTGTTTATAAGCAGCAGACTGGCGCAGCAGAAGCATGCTCTTCCTTTCTTCATCTTTGCGTTTTCTCTCTGTTCTCTCTCTAAACTCACCCAGAAAACCACTCTTTCTCAGCCCCCTGTGTTACCTGCAACCCACAAGGACCACCGTAACTACCACAGAATCCTGACGTCAAGAAGAACCTCATGGCTGGAGCAGAAGTTTTGGACAACCCATCGTGAACCTCGAGGATGAACTCCTGGTTAGGTAAGGGGAGTTTATTATGTTTGATAACAACTTTAGATACCATGGTTGGGGGTCAGGGAGTCCAACCATGACGATAACTGCGTGTCCCTGGTGCGTGTGTTGTTTTCTAGAAAACTATGCCTTTTTAATGAATGGGACGTGACATGCTTTATGTTTGTTGGTTGGTGTTTTGTGTTGATGCTTGATGGTGTTCTTATGGGGGAGTTGATGCTGTAAGAACTCCTCGTGCATGTGTGTGAAGTTGGCATTTTGATGCTGAAAACTCCCAAGACACTTTGTAGTAGTATTCGTGGAGGTGCCGGGTACCGGGATCGGTATGCCGAGCTGAGCTGTTTACGTAGCATGCATGTGTGCATGCAGGACGTGACTTAGTCCTTGTTGGAGGACGTCTATATACTGGGTTCCTTACCTGGGGTCGTTTCCTTAGAGCTGCTAGGGCTCGCTTCCTTTTCTTTAGATATACCGGGTTCCTTACCGTGGGTGGTACTTTAGAGTTGTTGAGCTCAAGTTTCTTCGAGAGGGAGAGAGCTACCGGGTTCCCTAATCCGGATGAGCTTGTGCCTTCTCGGGAAAATAGTCACTTTGGCAAAGCTTGGACTTCAAGCTTCATTCAGGCTTCATTTCAATTTGCATTTTCTTTACATTTAGTGACATTTAGCTTGTAATTTTGTGGCCTATATAAAGGTGCCAAAACTGAATGTAAAGGAACTTTGGTTCATTAATACAATTTCTGAAAATTGTTGTGAGAGTTTCTCTCTTGTTCTTGTTCAAGAACTTCTTGAGTCTTATCATCGGCTTCCCAATGCTATTGTGGTGATTCTTCCTAGACTTATTGGAGAGCTTCTCCATGGTGTCTTCACCTTCATTCCTATCCTTTCTTCCATCTTCCATTTTCTGCAATTTAAACTTCTAAAGCAGCCCCAATTTCAAGGAGTGCTGGAAGCTTATGTGTTCTTGAAGTTTTCTTGAAGATTGGGTTCTATTGAAAGGTAGATTTGGGAAAACTTAATGGCTATGGGTTCAGCTGTTACATCATGTGGCATCTAGAGCCTAACCCTTGTAGAATTCTTCTTCAAGTTCAGTTATAGAACTTCTTCAAAGGTAAAATTCTGCATTAAATCCAAAAATGAAAATCCTTTTCAATTCCTTGTTTCTTGTTGTTTTCTTTTGATTCTTGGTTGTGTGGGCTTGTTGAGTTTTCAGCCACAAAACCTTAGTGTTTTCTTCAAGTTCCATGTGATTTCATGTTCTTATGTTCTTCATGTGTTCTTTGTAACATCCCAAAAATTTGATTATGTCGATTATAGATAAAAAGAGAAATTACAAAAATGTTTGAAAATGATTGACCATAATACCCTTTCCTTGAAGAGGAAATTACCAAAATACCCTTAGATATTTTGAAGTGAAAATGACAAAAATACCCCTGAGTAAGTGGCAAATTACCAAAATGCCCCTGGATATTTTGATTAGATATTTTGTAGAGAAATCTCTAGAGTCTATTATTTAATATTATCCTTTAGGTAGAAGAGTTCAAATTGAACTTTACTTCCTCTTAAGGAATATCATGTGTGAAGTCATGTTGGAATTGAATTCTTCTTCTTCATAAAAGGTGACATGTGGACACAAGGAGAACCACACAATTTTATCCTCTTTTAAGGAAATAAAAACATAGTATAGAAAGAGGAAAGGAAGATAAAAATCTTCCCCTTGGCTAAAGCAAAGTCCACGTGAAAAAAAGGAAAGAAAAAGGCCAAGAAGTCATGCTTCGGACAGTATTTATGCAAGATAACATGAAAAGAAGCAAAACTTCACTTCCTTCCCTTGTGGTCATGTGAAAGAACAAGAAAAAGGGAGAAGCTTCATGACATTTGACAAGTGGAGGGACACTTGTAAAAAGTAGCCAAGTGGTGGGACACTTGTAAAGAAAGTCATGATGGCTTAGAGGATTTTTATAAAGGATAGAAGATATTTAGGAAAAACCATTATGAGCTTAGTTAGGATGGAATGGAATAAGATGAAACTAAATTCTAATGAAACCATATGGGAGTAACTAGCTAGAAAGGGTAGAAATGTCCTTGAATATTTTATTATTTTTCAAACCCTATATAAAGGGAGGAGGGCCTTAAATGGAAGTCACTTTCAAGACTCCATTTCTACAACAACTCACGTGAATCTCTCCCTCCCATCTCTTTCATTTCACTTGCATTCTTTCCTTTTCAAGACATGATATCTCTCCCTCAAACTTACGGCCAATTGCATTTTCTCTCTTCACTTTGCTTTCTCACTTCCTTCTTGATATAGAAACCATAGTCCTTCACTTCTATTGCCTTCTTCACCTTTCCAAAACATAAAATACTAGACAAGCCTTTCATTCTTTCAATAACTTGAGGTGCAGCCAAATACTTGGAGGAATTGGAAGAAAACTTGTTTGAGGTAGGTGAAAGTTAGGTTTATTTATCATTTGATTCTTGAGATTATTCGTATGGCTGTAAGCTGAATTTTGGACTGTTTTGAAATTTCCATATCTCCCTCTATACTTAACCAAACGAGATGTTTGACCACTCATTTTAAAGCTTAGGATGTCCTCTACGTTTTACTAAAATATGGGACCAAAATAAGTTGTGAATCATGCCCAGAAATTATTTTAGCTCAAGCTGCCCAAAACTGTCCACACCCAAACAGTTTCTGCCATCCGTTTTACAAAATTTATTTCTCTCTCATTTTTTACTCAAATAAGTTTTATAACATATGGAATTAAAGATCTAAATGTCAACTATAACGTATAAAAATTTCAGCTAAAACTAGAATTGTTACTGCTTGAAATCGTGAAAACACTAGGAGATGTTAGTGTGGAATTCTGAGACTGTTGGCAAATTTGAAGTTCTATTTGTAAAATATTATATCTAGAGTTTTATAATTCCAATTGAGGCATGTGATACCTTTTTAGAAAGCTTAGAAAGTATATTTTAACATACTAAAATATGGGAGTTTAATGAATGTTAGATGAGTATAGATTATAGGAAGAACCAAATCATATGTGGTAAGAAATCTTGTTGTTATGATGTTCTTTGTTATGATTTTCTTTTGTGATGATGAAATCTTGATGTTTTGTGACATAATTGTATGACATGAGTTATGTAGCTTTGCATGTCATTGAGCATGTCATGTGCATTAAGAAAGATAAAAAGATAAGACCTGAAGGGTGATACGGTTAAGCCGAGCACGACCCTGATGGTGCCTAAAGGGTGATATGGTTAAGCCGAGCACGACCCTGACCCTGATGGTGCCTAAAGGGTGATATGGTTAAGCCGAGCACGACCCTGAGGGAAAGACTAAAGAAAGATAATGCCTGAAGCGTGATACAATTAAGCTGAGCATGACCATGATGGTACCCAACGGGTGATACGGTTAAGCCGAGCACGACCCTGCGGGAAAGACATATTGACCCAAGGGTGATACAGTTAAGCTGAGCACGACCCTGCGGGAGCAACCTAAGTCTAGTAATGAGCTCATTGTCTAGTTTAGGGTATTAAAGAGGAGAATAACAAAGGTAAGCTATGCATTGACATGATTGAAAATGATGCTTGCATTAATGATGAAATATGAGATTATTTTTAAGTGTTTGTAAATAAAATGAAACTACTTCGAGATTATATGTTTATGAAATTAAAAATAAACTAATTGTTTACATGTTTTCTTAATAAACCGAAGTAGCTGGAATGATGACAATGACACTGTATGATAAGTAAATTTTCACCTACTGGGAATTCTTTGGAATTCTCACTATTTTAGTATGTTTCCGTGTCATTCCAGACAAGTAAATCGAAAGGAGGAGCTACAAAGTGAGGACAAGTTGGAAGATTTCTTTTAATGTTGCGGACTTGTAGTATTTTGTTATATGCTTTGTAATATGTGAACATTACTATTATTGAAGGGAATATTATTTACAAATTATTACTAAGTTGTAATTTATTAAAGAGACCAAAAAGTCTCTACAGGCTCAATATAAGCATAATTTTCTAATATTGAGATAAGTTTTTATCAATCGATTTTGGTTAAAAATTTTACGTTAGAAAAGTTAACATCTTCTAGTTACGTATTATGACCTAGGCATAATATAGTAATTGGAAGGATGTTACATTCTTGATATTTTTCTAATTTTCTAGCTTTGATTCTTGTCAACTTTTGTTTGTAGTGTTTTTGTGTTGTTCGACCACTTGTTTTGATTCTACTCTCATTGAGTTGTTAGAAGCAAATTTTACAATTGTTATACATAATATTTTAGTGATTCATTGAATTTCTTTAAGAATTTTTGAACTTGTTCAAAAGAAAAACAAAAGCTGAAAAAAAATTGTGAAAGAAACAATCAAAGGCAAAAGAAAAATACATCAAGTGATATCATATTGGTACAGCCAAAGACATTATTGATTAGTGGCTGGAAAAAGTGAAAGAAAAACAGAATTTAGAAGCAAAGTTACAAAATTACAAGTTCCAAAATTTCCTTTGAACAACAAAATCAAGTGAACTTGTATAACATGCAAATTTTATGAAATTTGGCTTCTAGCAATTGAATTCACTTGGCATATCCTCCTTGTGCAATATGGTACAACCATAGTATTCCTTGAGTTGTCTCATTAAATTCCAAGTTGAGTTGTACTTTTCTAAATTTTTCTTTGTTGCTTGTCTCTTAAAATTTCCAAGGTTTTGTCTTAGAGTTTTCTTGTTCTTTGGACTCTTGAGTCTAGCCTAGAATCATTTCCTATTTCACTATAGTAAAGAGGCTTGATTTGATTAGAAGTTTTTGCTTAAGAACTCTAGAGAGGAATAAGACTGGAAAAAGGCAAGAGAGAACATTATAGAAAGAGCCTAGATTAAGAGTGGCAAACACTTAGAGAGTGGTGAAAATTTCTTTATATACTTGTATTTTTGCTAACCATTTCTTTTGAAGGAAGAGCTCAATAGGAGATGACGTTTTGTCACCTAGAGACACTAGGTTGATGGAAGCCATGACAAAAGAAATGGAAGACTTCCAAACTAAAATGGATGCAAGATTTGAGGAGTTTAAAAGGAAGACTGAAAGAAGGAGTAGTCTAAATGGTAGTGTGGATAGAAAGGCTCATGGCAATAGGAGGGTGAGTGAGTATGCTTATTCTTATGGAAGAAATTATTATGATGATAAGAGTGAGACGAAGGAGAGGAGAGAAAATAATGATAAAAGAGAAGTCCACAAAGCTCAAAGGGTGGAGCAACAACTAAAAAGGAGAAATGATTCCTTTTCCAAGACCAATGGGGCTGCAACTTTTAGTTGGAAAGACAATCCTAAAAGGGAGGTTTCTCATGTGAAAAATAAGGAAGAAAAGGTGGAGAGATCAAACCAAAAAATTAGGGATCCTACTCAAACAAGATCAAGCAATATCAAGTGTTTAGAGTGCCTTGCTAAAGGTCACATTGCTTCTCAATATCCAAACAAGAGAAGCATGATTTTGCTTGAGGAGGCAGACATAAAGAGTGAGTCTTCAAGTGACTCAACAAGTTCTTCAAGTGAAAAGGAAGAAGAACTTACACTAGTGGAGACCAAAGAGGGTGATGATCTCTTGATGGTAAAGAGAATGCAAGAGCTGGAAAAAAATACTGCACCTACAAAAGAGAATAGTGAACTAACAAAGAGAAAAACAAGTGAGAAGAAAAGCAAAGAGAAAGAAAATGAGAGCAAAAATAAAAGTATATAAAGAAATTCTCACCACTCTCTAAGTGTTTGTCACTCTTAATATAGGCTCTTTCTATAATGTTCTCTCTTGCCTTTTTCCATTCTTATTCCTCTTTAGAGTTCTTAAGCAAAAACTTCTAATCCAATCAAGCCTCTTTACTATAGTGAAATAGGAAATGATTCTAGGCTAGACTCAAGAGTCCAAAGAACAAGAAAACTCTAAGACAAAACCTTGGAAATTTTAAGAGACAAGCAACAAAGCAAAATTTAGAAAAGCATAACTCAACTTGGAATTTAATGAGACAACTCAAGGAATACTATGGTTGTACCAAATTGCACAAGGAGGATATGCCAAGTGAATTCAATTGATAGAAGCCAAATTTCATCAAATTTGCATGTTATACAAGTTCGCTTGATGTTGTTGTTCAAAGGAAATTTTGGAACTTGTAATTTTGTACCTTTGCTACTAAATTCTGTTTTTCTTTCACTTTTTCCAGCCACTAATCAATAATGTCTTTGGCTGTACCAATATGATATCACTTGATGTATTTTTCTTTTGCTTTTGATTATTTCTTTCACAATTTTTTTTTCATCTTTTGTTTTTCTTTTGAACAAGTGCAAAAATTCTTAAAGAAATTCAATGAATCACTAAAATATTATGTATAACAATTGTAAAATTTGCTTCTAACAACTCAATGAGAGTAGAATCAAAACAAGTGGTCATACAACACAAAAACACTACAAACAAAAGTTGACAACAATCAAAGCTAGAAAATTAGATAAATATCAAGAACACATGAAGAACATGAAATCACATGGAACTTGAAGAAAACACTAAGGTTTTGTGGCTGAACACTCAACAAGCCCACACCACCAAGAATCAAAAGAAAACAACAAGAAACAAGGAATTGAAATGGATTTTCGTTTTTGGATTTAATGCAGAATTTTACCTTTGAAGAAGTTCTAAAACTGAACTTGAAGAAGAATTCTACAAGGGTTAGGCTCTAGATACCACATGATGTAAAAGCTGAAGCATAGCCATTAAGTTTTCCCAAATCTACCTTGCAATAGAACCCAATCTTCAAGCAAACTTCAAGAACACATAAGCTTCCAGCACTCCTTGAAATTGGGGCTGTTTTAGAAGTTTAAATTGCAGAAAATGGAAGATGGAAGAAAGGATAGGGATGAAGGTGAAGACACCATGGAGAAGCTCTCCAATAAGTCTAGGAAGAATCACCACAATAGCATTGGGAAGCCATTGATAAGACTCAAGAAGTTCTTGAACAAGAACAAGAGAGAAACTCTCACAACAATTTTTAGAATTTGTATTAATGAACCAAAGTTCCTTTACATTCAGTTTTGGCACCTTTATATAGGCCATAAATTACAAGGTAAATGTCACTAAATGTAAGGAAAATGCAAATTGAAATGAAGCCTGAATGAAGCTTGAAGTGCAAGCTTTGCCAAAGTGACTCTTGGCTTCCCAAACATGTGCAGTGCAGTTTTTAGCTGAAATAATCGATTAATTCGCACTTGTAATCGATTAAAATAGAGTCATTTACACTTTTCAGGCTTATGTAATCGATTAAATGGCCTCTGTAATCGATTAAAATAGTCAATAGTTGTTTTAATCGATTACAGAGGTCATTTAATTGATTAAAATAGTAAGTTCTTGTTTTTTTTTTAATTTCCTGAATCTGATTTAATCGATTAAAGGCATCTGGTAATCGATTAAAGGTATCAGAAAAGATTCTTTTAATCTATTATAGGAATCTACTAATTGATTAAAGGTATCAGAAAAGATGCTTTTAATCTATTAAGACAGACAACACTTCTTTTGTGTTTCCACTGAGTTGGTGTGCTTCTTCATGCTTTTCCAAGAGATACAAGTTAGCTTGGATGTGGTCTTGAAGTGCTTGAATCCTAGCTCTTGTCATTGGTCCTTTAAAACTCACCAAAGGAAGTGCTTCAAGCTCTCATTCTAGACCTTTAGCTTGGAATGGACCTCCATCAAAAGGTCTCAAGAAGATCAGAATCAAGCTCCACTTTCTTTGCAGGAATGGATCTAGAAGAAAAAGGTAGAGGAATTTGTTTGGGTATAGATTCTGTTTTGGCACCATCATCAACTTTTTTACCAGCATTTGTTGAATTTGGAAGCTGATGGAGGTCCAAGACAAGCCAAAGGTCTAGAAGGAGAGCTTGAAGCACTTCCTTTGGTGAGCTTTAAAGGACCAATGACAAGAGCTAGGACTCAAGCACTTGAGGACCACATCAAAGCTAACTTGGACAAGCATGAAGAGGCACACCAACTTGGACATGATCATTTGCCTTGAATTTGAGTGTAATTTCGTGGGCTATATAAGCTGCCCAAAAACTGAATGCAAATACCTTTGATGTCATTTTTACAAATTCTGAAATTTGTGTAGAGAGTTTCTCTCTTGTTCTTGTGCAAGAACCTCTTGTTTCTTATCAATGGCTTCAAGCTATTGTGGTGATTCTTTCTAGGCTTATTGGAAAGCTTTTCCATGGTGCCATCCACCTTCATCCCTTACCTTCTTCCACCTTCCATTGCTGAAATTAAAAACTTCTAAACAGCCAAGGTTCCCACGTGAAAGTGCTGCAGTTTTTGTTCTTGAGAAAAGCTTGAAGTTTGGGTTTCAATGCAAGGAAGATTTGGGAAAACTTAATGGTTGTGGGTGCAGCATACATCAAGTGGTATCTAGAGCTGAATCCTTGTGGAATTCTTCTTAAAGTGCAGTTCTTGAAAGTTCTTCAAAGGTAAAAATTCTGCACCTTTAGAAAATCTAAAAACTCCATTTCAATTCCTTTTTTTTTCTTGTGTTTTTCATTTGAAACTTGGTGGGTTGGCTTTGGGTTGATTTCTGCCACCTACCCTAGTGTTGTTCTTCAAGTTTCATGTGTTTTCTTATCTTTTTGTTCTTCTTGTTCTTCATTAGTTCTTGATAATTTTCTAGTTTTGATTCTTGTAATCTAGTGTTAGTAGTTGTTTTTGTGTTGTATGACCACTTGTTTTGATTCTAATCTCATGCCTAAAATGAATTGAGTTGTTAGAAGCAAACTTTTACAATTGTTATACATAGTTTTTGTGATTCATGGTCTTTCTTTAAGAATTATTTAACTTGTACAAAAAGAAAAACAAAGAAGTGTAGCCCAAGTGTTTGTAAAATTGTGGCTGGAAAAAAATATTCAATGTGCAGTCCAAAAAAAAAAAGTTGTGATTTGTGGCTGGAAAAACTTTTAAAGTGCAGCCATGAAAGTATTGAACTAGTGGCTGGAAAATTAAAAGCAAAAACAGAATTGAGAAGCGAAGAAAGTTGCACAAGTTACAAGTTTCAAAATTTCTTTTGAACCACAAAACTAAGTGAACTTGTATGACATGCAATCTTTGTGAAATTTGACTTCTAGCAATTGAATTTACTTGGCATATCCTCCTTGTGCAGTTTGTACAACCATAGTTTTCCTTGAGTTGTCTCATTTGAACATTATTTCATTCAGACATCACAAATCACATAAGCATTACCTCATCTAAATCATCACAAATCATGTAAACATCATCAATCATTTGCATGGTATCTCAATTTCACTGTCATCTACAACATTAGTAATAAATACACCGCATCCCATTAGTTAAAAACATCATTTGTCTCGATAACAAGCACACACACAGGGACAAACACACATAAATCATAAATACATCGTATCCCATTAATTAAAAACATAGTTTTTCTTGAAAACCAACACACAGCAGGGACAGGCAAAGATCCTCATAGTTGGACTCCCTGGCCCCCAACTATGGTATTTAAACAATAACTAAATAATAAACTCCCCTTACCTATCTATGTCTTTCTATAAGCTCCTAGAAACATTGTTTTGGGATCTTTTAAGTTCACGTGCTTTGACCCAAACGCAGAGCTCTATATACCAAATCGAAGATAATTTAGTATAGATTTCCAAGGTAAGACCAATATTAACATTTGGGGTCAAATACACACATCAATTGAGTGTAAACATAAACCCATACACATTAGAAGAGTTTGAGTGTTGCTCTTTGAGAGATTTCTATCACCTTGGTTCATTCTTAATTTTAACTTGACTACTTTTTCGCTTTGCACTTTGTGATCATGTGTTCATGGATTGTTTGAAACCTTAATATCATTCTTCCATTTTTCATCTTTCTCACTTTTGTGCATTGTTAGGATCCATTGAAAAATTTGTGTGCCTTGTTCTTACCTTTCTTTTAGTTTGTGGTTTACTTAGGTTTGAATTTTTCTCTTAGTCTTTCTTTTAGTTTTGCCCAGGAGTGCAAAAGTTTAAGTGTGGGGTATTTTGATTGAGTAATTTTAATTTAATATTTTCCTATTCTTCTTATCTTATTTGACTTCTCTTGGACTTTAATTTTCCCATTCTAATTCAGTTTTTGCCTTAGGCAAACAAGTGGGCTTAATTGATAATTGTTGCTTATTTTCGGAGGTTTTGCTTACTTGACCTATCTTCCTTGTGCAGGACCTAGAGAGCTCTACAAAACTCCAAATGACGCATATAAGTAGTCCTTGGAAAGATAACGAAAAGATCTACAATTTCGTCAGAGATAAGCTGAGGTCAATTATGTCATTTTGAGAGTTATTTTATGCTTAGAAGTTAGAATCACTGCACTTAAATTTTGGGCTGCGAAATTGGTGTAATTAGTAATTAGTTAGATAGTTGGGCTTCATTGTGGCCCATCCTTTTCTACTGATTCAGTCACTATATTTAAGTGATTTTAGTTATTTGGATGGACACACTTCATTTTAGCACAAACACATTTTGTAGTGACTTTTAGAAGTTTTTAGAATTAAAACCCTTTCTCTTATTTTCTCTCAATTGTTCTTCACTGTTCTTCATTTTCATTTATGTTCTTCCATTTTCGTGCACTCATTTCATGGGGCTTTCATTGATGATGATCATGGAAGGCTAAACACTCAATCAATCCAAGCATCCAACTCCAAGCAAGGAGAATTTGAGTTCTGGTTTGGTATTTCAAATTCTATGTGAATGTTTACTTTCTTCTTCAATCTCTATTCAATTTTCATGATTATGAATGTGTTTAGGATTGAAATTGGATTAGTTTATCGATTCATTTCCTAATTTTGACTTTTAATCACAGATTATTTGGATGATATTTCAATTAGGTTTATGGTTTCAATTAATTTAGGGGTTAATTTGATTGAACTGCTTCTAATGAAATTGAATGAACTTTCACAACAAAATCATTATCTGAGAACTATGATAATTCGTATTGCTTGGTTTGGTGAATTGGATTAATACTTTTAAATTTGTTTTAGAATACCTTTTATCAATTCTGTTAGTTTCTATTTTGTTACGTTTTTCTGCAATTTTTATTCACGCATGCAAACTCTTTGATAAAAATCTCCCCATTATTTACTAGTGAATTGAAGTTAGAACCATATTGATTGTGTCTCTGAGTCGACCTAGGTTAATCTTGTGCTACAGAATTAGCGTAGTTTAATTGTTTTGAAGCGATACGACATCGGTTATCAAAACTGGCGCTGTTGCCGGGGACACGGTTCATTGTGTGCTAACTTTAATTCACTGCATATTAGATAATAGCATTAGTAAAATATAAAATAAAAAAAAATATTTACATTCACTGCATATTTATATACTGCTACATAATTGCACTTTGTTACATATTTTCCTTGTCTCTGTTGGTTGTTATGAAGTGTATGTGAGGTGCTGGTGCAAAAATACCGAAAAACAGAGCAAAATAGGGGAAAAATAGAGGAAAAAAATAGAGGAGTAGTAGGGAGAGAATTTGTGTAGTGTAGTTGTGTTTGTTGTGCAAAATTTCGGTCCTGTGGAGTTTTGCTTCGAAACTTGGTATCCAAAGTTTATCCCCCATTCTAAGCAAAAACTAACCCCATTAGGGGTTAGGTGTGGGTTAAAATTGGCAAATTCGACCTGTAAGTAGGAGTTTTAACACCATTTTAACAATTTGCACAAGGGCATTTTGGTCATTTCACAACAAACTATCTCAGAATGGGCTAAAATTTTCCCAAAATATGGGAAAAATTAATGCATCAAGGTGACCCTATGAAGGACGAACATGGTTAGGAGGGGTCCAAATTGCCAAATTTGATGATCTAGACCACTTTTGAATTTATTTTGTGTTTTCATGATTTTTAAAAATCACAAAAAATATACAAAAATCAAGAATGATTTATAGATATTTACTGTGGTGTTTTTAAATTTTTCTAAAATTTTTCAGGGCAGTTTTCCATTTTCTATTTCATTTCAGCAGATATTGTGACCTGGTGGAGTAGGTGTCTGCTATTTCTGTGATTTCTGTGTTTTTGTTCCTTATGAGTTGAACTGTGCATGACTAGGTCCACATCAAGTGACTTGCATTCATATGATCTTGAGATAGATAGAACATTTCACAGATTAAGCAGAAATAATATTAGTCTATATGAATTTGATAGTGTAGTCCTAGATAGTAGTGTAGTGTTTTCTGAGTCCATTTCCAATTCTGCACATCTTGATTCTGAAATTTTTGTTGATACAATGGCTGATAACAACCTAACTCTTAAGGAATTGGCTACACCTGATGTTGTTTATCAACCTTGGTGTATTCAATATCCTAAGACCGAGGTTAGTTATGAGCTAAAATCTGGACTTATCCATTTGCTTCAAAAGTTTCATGGTCTTGCAGGTGAAGATCCACACAAGCATCTTAAGGAGTTTCATGTAGTGTGTTTCACCATGCGACCACATGTCATTCATGATGATTATGTAAAGATGAAGGCATTTCCATTCTCTCTGGATGGTGTGGCTAAGGACTAGTTGTACCTTCAACCAGATCCTATCAACACCTGGATAGATATGAAGAGAAGATTCTTGGAGAAATTCTTCCTTGCATCCATAAATGCTTCCATCCGGAAAGAAATTTGTGGTATAAGGCAGATACCTGAAGAGACATTGTATGAGTACTGAGAGAGATTCAACAAGTTGTGTGCTACATGTTCGCACTATCAAATCAGTGAGTAATTATCGATTAAAGTATTTTTATGAAGGTTTGATGTTGATGGATAGGAGTATGATAGATGCAGCTAGTGGAGACGCTTTGATGGACAAGACTTCTGTTGCTGCAAGACAGTTGATTTCTAACATAGCAGCCAACTATCATCAATTTGGTACTAGAGGTGCTGCAACAAGCAAGCCTGCAACAAATGAAGTTTCTGTTTCTGTGGTTACTGATAACCAGAGGTTGGAGAACAAGTTGACAGAGTTGTTATCCCTTGTGAGACAACTTGCTGTTGGTCAACAACATAACGTGATGGCAGCCAATCAACCAAGGCTATGTGGTATCCGTTGTGCACCTGATCATCCAATAGATGCATGTGCCATGTGATAACCCTAAGTTATGGCGTGGTTGGTACCATGTGATAACCTTATTCAAATGCCACGAGTGTGTCACCGTGGGGAGCACCGGTCCTTTTTGTGAAGAAGAAG
>QARZ01038484.1:0-18203 GCA_013407115.1 Glycine latifolia
AAAAAAATCCCACAATGCAGAAGCGGTTCATATTGCGTGCTGTGTAGAAGTTGCTCTGCTTCAGGATTGGATATTTTGTGAAGATTAGCGCTGCAAAGAAGTAAGTTATAAACCCTAACCCTAAAGTTGTTATATTATTTAAAGTTGTTATATTTTTTACTTAGAAAATTGTTAGGGCCGTGTGAAATTATTAGCGACATAGCTGTTAGATTGATAGTATGTTATGTTTACGTTTTAGGGTTTAAGTTTAGGGTTGCTATTGAGATTAGGGTTTATGGGTTTGGGTTACACACATAGGGTTTAAGTGTTTCGGCTTAAGGTATTGGGGTGATTAGGGTTAGGACTTAGGGTACATGCAAAGGGTTGAAGGGTTCTTGTTTAGGGTTTATGTCGCATGTGTGGATTAGGGTGTAGGTATTGGGATACACACCTAGGGTTTAATGGGTCCGCCTTAGGGTATGTGATTTATGGTGTGATTAGGGTATATGGTGTACGGTACACACCTAGGGTTTAAGGGTTTCGGCTTAGGGATTAGGGCGCATGGGGGGAAAAGGGTTTAGGTTCTGGGGTAGACACCTAGGATGTAAGGGTTCCGGCTTAGGGTTTAGGGCGCATGGGTGGATTAGGGTTTAGGGCGCATGTGTGGATTAGGATTTATGTCCTGGGGTACACAACAAGGGTTTAAGTGTGTCGGCTTATGGTTTAGGGTTTAGGGGGGGATTAGGGGTTAGGTCCTAGGGTACAGACCTATGGTTGAGGGCTGATGGTTTAGGATTTAGGTCATGGGGAACACAGCTAGGGTTCTTCCGGCTTAGGGTTTAGGTCCTAGGGCTTGGCGTGACTGGACCTACGGTATAGGTTGCTATGTCTTATAGACCCCTTCTTTGTGCCTTTTTGTGTTTGACAATATTGACTTTCTTTTAGCATTTGATGATTTACCAGGACGTGTTGTTATGTGGGTTACGGTGTGTTTAGTGTGTAGGTCTTGGGATACACAATTTAGGGTTTCGGGTGTTTGTGTGCTTCAGACGTTTATTTATGTTGATTGCAGGAAATGAGTTCAAGTGCTGCAGAGGTTGTTCGTGTTGTGCTATTTTTCAATGGAAGGAAAATTGAAGGGGAAAGAGGTCTTGCCTTCGAAGGGGAGAAAAGGATGACACGAATCAACCGAAATGCAACATTGGTTGATTTGCATCAGAAGATACTTCCAAAACTGGGTGTGGATGGAAACACTTGTATCACATTGCTGACGGCAAGAATATGGCAGCAAGAAGAATACGTGGGGTTTCCAATACAGGATGATGAAGAATTGGAAATGGTCATTGACAAATTTTTTAATCAGTCACGGAAGAAATTTTTAGAGTTGTATGTGGATTACACGGTGGTTCAGGAAGCTGTTATACCCAGGAGGTCAGTTGGTTGTAATTCTGCACATATTGCACCATCATATGATGCTGCACCATCAGATCATGCTGTAGGTGGAAACATGTCTCAGGAAGATTCACATGACCCAACTTGGGTTATGGATGACGATGAAGATGATGATGATGATGAAAATATAGCGATGGAAGATCGTCTTCTTCAGGAGAATGCCAGTGCGTCCGATAATGATGAAGATGCTGGTGTGGATGCAAATGCATTCCAGCAACACACTGATGTGGGGTCGTCTGAAATGCGGTACCGTGCGGGTGTTGGACCGACACAATCAGAACAACCAGTTGAAGGTAAGTGATTTCGTATAATTGTTGTTCATGTATATATTTTGCAAACCCATGCTTATTAATGTGTGTTGTATTTAAAGGCGGTGCGGTTATTCCTTTTTGGGACAGGATTCCACATTACACATATATCGATTGGAATCACCCAAGCGAAGAAGATTCTTTTAGCGGTTCAGTTTCAGGCTCGGGTTCAGTCCAAGGTCCCTGGCAAATAGGGGACGATTTGTTTGTTGAACAGGAATTCCCTTCCAAAAAGGACGCACAAATTGCAGTTAAGCGAAACCTAATGAGGGAGCATCAAGAAGCAGTTGTGGTTGAGAGCAAGCCTGACAAGTTTGCCATGAAGTGTGTTGCCCACAAGGATGGTTGCCCTTGGAGGGTTAGGGTGTATAAACCATTATACAGTGAGAAGTGGGTGGTTTCAAGATGGGGTGGAAAACACAATTGCCTCAACAACCATATATCACAGGATCATAGACAACTTGATGTTCAAATCATTGCTTCAATTGTGGCAGGTACGATCTAAGAATTTTTGCATTTTTCAAAATTATTAAATTGTGTTAAGGGTTTCTGTTAATGTGTATGTTACAATGTCATTTTTAGGAATGGTTAAGGAGGAACCAGGCGTGTCAATTGTATTGGTTCAGGAGAGGATCACCAACAGCTTCGGATTTAAAATATCTTATTGTAAGGCATGGTATGCGAAGCAGAGAGCGATGGCAATGATTTATGGAGATTGGGAAGAATCTTATGCATTTTTGCCGAGGTGGTGCAGCTACATGCTTCGGTTTTCACCAGGTTCTTTTTTTGATATTCAAACCAATGATTATTTTGTGGCTAATCGACTGGTCAGAGGGAAGCGTGTGTTTCAGCGAATGTTTTGGACTTTCAGACAGTGTTGCGAGGCTTTTAAATTTTGCAAACCAGTCATTCAAATTGATGGGACTCACTTATATGGCAAGTATAAAGGAAAATTGTTGATCGCCACGAGTCAGGATGGGAATAATGAATGCGTGCCATTGGCATTTGCCATTGTTGAGGGGGAGACGTTGGAAGCTTGGGAATATTTCCTTGCTAACATTCATTTCCACGTAACCCAAATGCAAAATATATGCCTCATTTCAGATCGACATCGTAGCATTATATCTGCAGTGCAGAACCATGCCGGTTGGCAACCACCTTTTGCGCATCACGTTTTCTGCCTTCATCATATTGCCAGTAATTTCAATCAAAGATTCAAGAGTGCAAGATTGAAGAGGAGCCTCATGACTTTGGGTATGTTGACAATTATTTGTAATTTATTTAGATTATAAGATGTGTTACCCAACTAACGTTAATGGTATTATAATTGTGCAGGTTATACTCCCTCTATGGTCGATTTTGACATAGCGTATGAACGATTCCGCGATACCAGTGCTGAGGTTGTAGAATGGATTGACAACATTCCTAAGGAAAAGTGGACTCGTGCATATGATGTCGATGGGAGAAGATATGGCCACATGACAACAAATTTGGCTGAATCAGTCAACAAGGTGTTCAAGGGAGCAAGGAACATGCCTATTACTGCTTTGGTGAAGCACACATACAGTCGATTGGTTGAATACTTTGTGCGAAGGGGTCAGACGGCCACTGCACAGCTGCATCAATCACAGCGACATTGTAAAAATGTCGTTGATGCTATGAGGCTTAATCAAAACATTGCTACAGGCCACTACGTACGCACCTATAACCTTGAGCAAACGTCGTTTGAGGTGGCCGATGGTGGGGACAGGTTATATTCAGTTAACCTAACTGACCGTTTTTGTCAGTGTGGGAAGTTTAAGGCCTTCAAATACCCTTGTAGCCATGCCGCAGCTGCTGCTTTATACATCCGTCAGAATCCTTTGCAATATGTGGATGATGTCTTCCTCGTAACCAACTTGGTTGAGGCTTATTCATTACCTTGGCAGCTTATTGGTGATGAACTTGCCATTCCCCCCAGTGAAGATCCAGTTATCATCCCTGATAAGGAACTGTTGCGTGCGAAGGGTCGTCCAAGGTCCACCAGAATCCGTAATGAGATGGACGAAGTCGAAACAACTCGTAGAGCTCGTAGATGCGGTCTGTGCAAGCAAGTTGGACATACTCGTACAGCTTGTCCTACTCGGGTGGTGCTTCATGAATCTGTTATTATGTTTGGTTGATAAGTGCGTGGTTAAATGTATTTGTCTTTAAATAAATGTTGCGTAAAATGTATGACGATAACTGCTTTTGTTGTGGTGTTTCATGATTCTGTTAATCTGTTAGTAAATGTATGACGTTATGTATGAACTAGGTTTAGGTGCTCCTAAAGATGTTGTTAACTGGTTCAATCCATAAGCCCTAAAGATGTTGTTAACTGGTGCAATTCATAAATCCTGCACGGCTATACAAGCATAGCGTGTCTTTACAAATGAGCATTTTTGGGTCACTAGACAATAGACATGCATTTATTATTCATGTACGATGAAATCTAACCAACAAATTCAAATATAAACAATTTGTGATTTGGTTTCGCTTTAGCCCTTAGTTATCATGCATTATGTTACACGAAATATGTCGGCGTGCCTAGACACGCCCAACTTGGGTGCGATTCATATTTAGGCGTGACTAGACACGCCCAACTTGGGCGCGATTCATATTTAGGCGTGACTAGACACGCGATTCATATTTAGGCGTGACTAGACACGCCCAACTTGGGCGCGATTCATATTTAGGCGTGACTAGACACGCCCAACTTCGGCGCGATTCATATTTAGGCGTGACTAGACACGCCCAACTTCGGCGCGATTACCCCTATATAAGGTACACGGTCGGACACAAGATGCGTCGCCCCATAAATTTCATTTTGCATACCATGGCATTCTTAGGAGAAACAAGCAGCCAAAGCATTGGTAACTCCAAATTAGCATTCATTTATCCAAATGGATATATGAAGCACAATGACACGGGTGTTTGTTTTTTGGGTGCCACTCCAACAGCGATGCGCGTTCCTAACGAGTGTTCGTTTCAGACGCTTCAGAGTAGGATTCACCACACCCTTCTACTAACCGATGGCCAGTTCGTGGATAACATCTACTACCGACAACCGTCCCTAGACGCAGGTCAGCAATATTTGTTTCATTCTGTCCCACTAACAAACGATGATGATGTTTGCAGAATGTTAATGTGTCACGACCAACTGTCCACCGCTGGTCCTATAGAAATATTATGCACCGTAAACCGAACAGCCGATGAGATAATCAACCTACTTCAGTCGACCATCGTCCCACACATGATGCAATGTTATACTACAACGGAAGTTGGAACATACCACGAAGAGGCAATTTTTTGGGTTATTCCTTTACTGGAACAAACCCAATCCGATTTGAAATTCCTTCTGCATGCACCATTGAAACACTTAAGGCTGTCATCAAACAAGTTGCGCCTGTTGGGGTTCCCCCTAATGGAATTCACATGTCACAGGTGGTAAGGAAAATGTTTTTCCGTCATCCAGCACATTCACAATACTCAGACACCACAATCCAGTATGACATAAAGGAGTTGGTAAGCGATGAAGACGTGTTGCGGATGCTAGCGGAATCCAACTACTGGAAACGTCATGGTCCAATTGAAATTTTAGCCATTTTTAGCAAACCACAAATCGATATGGAATAACACATGTACGCCGAAAATGTTGTTTTCAAATTATCCTTATCATCACAAATGCATTTTCCCCCTTATGTTATCCATTGTAGTTAGACCGAGCATATGTTATTGTTAGGGTTTGGGGGGTTAACGTGATCAAATAATAGTTAGACCGAGCATGGTAAACATAAATGTCACAAATAACCGTAGTTTATAAAATACAATCGATTACAATACAACAAAAAAATATAAAACAGTAACTGCGAATAAATCAGAGTGAGGGCGGTGGCCACGGCACATGACGTGCCTGTCGATCAGGTTGTACTCGTCTTCGTGGTCGCCGAGAACTGCCTGGCTCGGACGGGGCTGGCTGTGAAGGGCCTGCCTGAGAAGGGCCTGCCTGATAAGGGTCCGGCTGGGACGGGTCTGCATAAGAAGGGCCTGCATAAGAAGAGCCTACATCATACGGATGAACATGAGGAGATCGACATGCCGTGCCCTGCTCTGCATACACCGGCATAGGGCACTCATGATCGTCGGTGGCATGTGGTGAATGTGGTTGCCAAGGGGCATATGCTCCTGCACTAAAATCCATGTTCATCAGCATGTCGTCGAACTCTGCCTCACTCCACTGGGTCTCCGTGTTGATTCCAACACGGATCCCGCCATCTACATCTGCACATGTCATTGCAGTCGTAACATGTGCGGCATGGGTTTGCGATGGGCCTGGTGTAGGCATTTGGGCTTCGGTACTGAAATCGGCGTAGTCCATGCCCCCATGGCCCCCCTGCGCAGTAGCCTCGTAATATACGGGCTGTGTCCCATATGTCGATGCAATGACAACAGGCCTAAAGTAACCCTCCGTGCGTGGCCTCGGTCGAACAATGGGCTCAGGAACCTGCTGCACCGGTCTCTGCCGACGCTCTAGCCCACGACCCTCTTTTCTGCGTCGGGTTACTGCAACTGAAATCTCTGGGTCGGCCTGAAGCTGGGATTCGGGAGCATGTGGGCCTGCTTCCTCCACGCGACAGCTCTTGGCAAAGACAGACATCAACCGACCGACCTCGTCACTCGCCCATTCGAAGTCGAAGGCCTCCTTATCGGGGTTAATCATCGCGAAGTACAAAGACTCCATCCCATCGGCCTACAATTTTAAAGGTATACACATATTAGCTAGCATGTCATGTAGCATAGTTAATTTAAATAGACAAATGAGGATGTAAAGAAAACTTACACCACGACCGGCCTTCGCGCCCTTCTTCGTGATGAACCGCTTCCCGTGTTCTCTGAACCAAACCATGTACTCGTGGTGTGGTGACAGCAACCCCTGAATCAAGGGGGGGAGCTCAATGTGCTGGTCCCTAACCTCCCATCGGGAAATAAATGGTCTGAGTTTACGAACCCAGTTGTCTTCTCGTTTCCCCCGGAGCGACAGATCATGCACACCCTTCAGCTTCCTGGGAGCGCGTGGGATTGGCTGATCCCTCCCGAATTGACGCATGCATCGATCCGGCTGAGCATATTCTACTGTGTGGAAGCATATGATAGGCGTAGTAGCCATCCACAGAAGTCGCTCACGCTCAGAAGCACCAAGAAAGTGGTAGTCACCGTATGGTTGCCAAACGACCTGCACACAACAAAATAACACTTTATTAGTTCAGAGCATGTTCCACATATGCACACGTAAACTAAATGAAAAACTACTATATGTACCTCGTATCGAGTCAGGGAGTCCAATGCCATCCTATAAACGAGCAGTTCATGCGGTTTAAGTCGACCTAAAGCGTTAAACCTAATTTCAAAATAAGTACTGTTAATATAGTATAACACTTCATTGTGACTATTGCAAACAAGAACAACATAAAATCACACATACCGATGTCCAAATGCCAATCCGACTGTGTAGGCAGCAGAATAGCTGGAGCAATAGGTGGGAATCTCAGCCACGCCCACACCTGAAGAAGCATATGACACCCACCGATGTCACTCCTGCTTGGATCTGTACATTCACACATTTGTCTGAACAAATGTGAAAGGACGGCTGAGCCCCAGCTATATTCACCGATGTCAACAAAATCCCCTGCAAGCAACGACAGGTATCGTGCTGCAATCATGCTACCTCCAGATCGGTCGCATAGCAGCCATGATCCGATCAGTCGTGCGATGTGGGCCTTCGTGAACCGCGTCACATGGACAATGTCGGGGACCACCTCACCCCAATGCGCAAAATGTCTATCAAAGTACGACAGGCGCAAATATCCACCTTTCATCTCGTTCTCCTCGTCAGGTTCCTGACCAAACACCTCCTCAATGACGGTCGCCCACTCGTCAACCGTCACTTCGGTAACCACCTTGCCCTCGGTGGGCAATCCCAGAATACCAGCCACGTCTTGCAACGTGATGGTCATCTCACCCTGTGGCATATGGAAGGTGTGAGTCTCTGGCCTCCATCGTTCAACCAGAGCACTAATGAGCGGAACATCCATCTGAAATACATAAAAATTATTAAACAACTTAATTTATCAAATTAACCAGTCTTAACTCATTTCATAGTTGCATCGTTGCATACCTGAATATGTCGCATGCGTGCGACATGAAGAAACCCAGCATGGCGCAACATGTCAGCAACAACCTCGGGTATATCATCAGCATCTGGTCCACCGCTCACCTTACCACGTCGAGTCTTCAATACCCGAGGTGGCACGCCACCGTTCCACACAACTTGTGAAACGTGCGTGCGCTGAATACGCCTACGCAGCGTACCCCACTTGTATGGGGTAGGGACAACGTAGGCAGTGGGATCCATAGGCTCAGCCTCATGGTCGGATGCAGATCGCGATGATGATGTGGAGGATGAATCAGCCATCTATTCAGTATCTTCATGCACAAAAATTTAAAATCACGGTAAACAAAATATTGACGATTAACAAATCATTCGAACAAAATTTTAATATGCATCAAATACATTAAACCAAATACACGAACACAACATAAGCCCGAAAGCTGAGCCGACATCCATAAACCCTAAGTAAAAAAACATAAGCCCTGCACCCTAATCACAACTTAAGCCCTTAGACTAAACCGTAATCCAACACAAAGCTTGAAACACTAAAGACCTCAGGTTGATTGTACCCCTCATCATCACAGGCGTTTTCTCATCCTATAATCCAATAATTGTGCCTAAACAGACAACGTAAGCCATGCACCCTAAACCGACACCCATAAACCCTTCGTCGTTTCAAAAGGAACTGTTTGCCAACGCAAAACTTGAATTGGAAAACTAATTACTCAATAGTAGTGAAGTATATGTACCAAAGCGCCTAAACCCTAATCGCAACATAAGCCCTGCACCCTAAACCGACACCCATAAACCCTAAGTCTATAGCCACATGAAAATATTAGTGATGTGTATGTAACCCTGCACCCTAGGTTATTCACTGACATAAACCCTAAACCGGGATCCATAACCCCTAAGTCTGAAACCAAACAACTAAACCCTACTCACAACATGGACCTAACCCTAAACCACAATTTATCATCCATAGGTCTGTAACCCAAGCCCTATACACTAATCACAACATTAGACCTAGATCGGAATCCATAAACCCTAAGTTTGTAACCGACGACCTAAACACTAATCACAACATCAGACCTAAACCCTAAACCGAATTCCATAAACCCAACGTATGTAACCCAAGCCCTAATCTCTCGTCACACCATCAACCCTAAACCTAAACTGGAATCCATACACCCTGGGTCTGTAAACCCTAAATCCTAGGTCTGTTCCTAGCGCCATAAAACCTAATCACAATGTAAACCCCTAACCTAAACTGAAATCCATCAACGCTACGTCTGTCCCTGAAGACCTAAACCCTAATCACCACATTACACCTGAACCCTAACACGGCACCCACAAACCCTAGCTCTGTACCCCAACCCAGAAACCCTAATCACCATGTCAACCATAAACCCTAAACCCATTTTACATAAACCATAATCACTACATCGGACCCTAAACCCTAATCACAATATAAGCCCTGGAACCTATCTGTACCCACAATCCATTAACCTTACACATACGTCACTACCCCAGGCCCTCAACCCTAATCACAGCCTAAGTCCTAATCCCTAAACCTACATAGCCCCAGGCCATAAACCCTAATAACAATGTAAACCCTAATCCAACACCGAATTACGTAACCCTAATCAATCGGCCACAACCTAAACCCTAATCACATCGTGAACCCTAAAACTACACTAGCATACCTAAAACCCTAACCCCTAATCACTAGGCCACACCCTAAACCCTAATCACATCGTAAACCCTAAAACTACACTGGCATACCTAAAACCCTAGTCAATAACCTAATATATATGTCGCTAACAAGTTCATATGATCCTAACATTTTTCTAATTTAAAAATATAACAAACTAAATACTAGGTACAATCAGTTAAATCCACTTACTTGTCGGCAGCGCTTCGAATTCGGCAGGGCTTCGCTTCAGACAAATCAACACCCAAAATCTAGAGAGAAGGCAGAGCTAATTCTAGAGAGAAGGCGGAAGGACCAAATGTCATTTTCAAGGGGTATTTATAGGCCACAAGGGACCCAAACACGCCTAGCTTGGGCGTGTTTAAACACGCCTAGGCAGGGCGTGTTTGGTTGCCCCATTTTGCCAAATATTGTTAGATTTGCCCCCTTTTGCTAAATATTGATTAAATTTGTATTATTTATAAAAATTAGCCAGAAATATTACTGCATGGTTGTATAAGGTTGACCGAAGTCTACCCTTGTGGATTCCTCAACAAGCTGAATTGTTTACGTTTAGATGGATGTCATGAGCTTAGGAGTTTAACTATTCCAAGCAATATTCTATCGAGATCATCGGGATTAATTAATCTTTCTCTCTGTGACAAGCTTGAAACATTTTCAATCCCTAATAGAACTGAAGTGGTTCAATTATCTGGTTCCTCACATCATGATAGATTTCCGACAAGAAAAGGAAGGTATTTTCCGAAATATCCCAGAGGTTGGGACAAATGGGGAGTAAGAGGGAAAAATTCCAGAGTCAAAGGTACTTTTGACCCCGTTGTTAATATAAACAGACATGAAAAAGAAAACTGTTGCTCACATCATTATAGATTTCCTTTTATGGAATATCCCAGAGGTTGGGACAAATGGCGAGTAAGAGGGAAAAATTCCAGAGTCAGAAATACTTTTGACCCCGTTGTTGATATAGACAGACATGAAGAAGAAGAAGAGGAGAACTATCTTGTCTGTCGAGAAGGGTTGTGTTGGTTAGATCTCTCTCGCTGTATATCCCTTAAAAGCCTTTCATTTGAGTTTGACCTTTCTAAGTTGAAATACCTGAAGAAACTTCTTCTCGATGGTTGCTACAATTTGGAAACATTCCCCGAAATTGAGGACACAATGGAAAATCTAGTTGAGCTCCACTTAGACGACACAGCAATACGGGCCCTACCTTCATCCTTTTGCCGCTTGGTAGCGCTTGAAGAATTGAGCCTGCACAACTGCGCAAGTCTTGAGACTATTCCATCTTCCATTGGAAATCTCAGCAAACTTTGCAAGCTAGGCCTTACCTACTGTGAATCACTTGAAACTTTTCCGAGCAGCATTTTCATATTGAAGTTGACAAAACTTGATTTGCGTGGTTGCTCAAAGCTGAGAACTTTCCCCGAGATCTTGGAGCCTTCACAAACTTTTGCTCACGTTAACTTAACAAAAACGGCCATTAAAGAATTGCCTTCATCATTTGGCAACTTGGTTCAGCTTCAAACCCTTCGTCTGAACATGTGCACTGATCTCGAGTCACTTCCGAACAGCATTGTCAATCTTAACCTTCTCTCTGTACTCGATTGCTCGGGGTGTGCCAAATTAACACACATCCCAAGTGACATTGGTTGCTTGTCATTATTAAGGGAACTGTCACTGAGTGAGAGCGGAATTGTGAACCTTCCTGAGAGCATTGCTTATCTTTCAAGTTTGGAATTACTTGATTTAAGTGAATGCAAAAAGCTTCAATGCATCCCTCGGCTTCCACCATTTCTAAAACAACTATTGGCATTTGATTGCCAATCCATTACAAGAGTAATGTCAAATTCTCTTATTCAAATCCAATCAAATTCCAAAGAGGGTGGTATCTTCAGATTTTACTTCACCAATGGTCAACAACTTGATCCAGGTGCTCATGCTAATATTGTGGATGAGGCAAGGCTTAGGATGACCGAGGATGCATATAGGTCTGTGTTCTTTTGTTTTCCAGGGAGTGAAGTTCCACATTGGTTCCCTTTTCGTGGCGAGGGACATTCAATAACTATAAATACAGGTTCTCTAAATTTTTGCAGTGATGATAGGCTCATTGGTTTTGCTCTGTGTGTCGCTTTCCAAATGCCAGATACCTATGATATGGAAGGTTCTTTTAGTTACTGCCTAAAATATGAATCTGATTATGGCAAACACAATCTTCCCGACAATGATAATTTAAAAAACCATTTCTATTGGAAGGATCGAGTGAGAAAACTTGATCAAGATCACACATTGCTGTGGAAATATAACTTAGAATTCCCAGGAATGAGCGGCATGAGCCGTATGCTCCCTCGTGCTCGCAGCTTCACTTTTGAGAACAATCCATATCATTATGATAACTATTTAATGCGATCATCTTTCTTATCAATTGTCAGAGAGATCAAATCAACTGTCAAAGTAAAAGAATGTGGAATATGCCCTCTTTATACCAAAGAGAAAGATGATAATAATGCTGGTGCAGGCGACTATTCTGGATCTGTGAGATTTTCAAAAAATGACATTGAAGAACCTAGTGGAAGCGATGTTGCATGGAAGGAGGAAGGCCTTTAATAAGCTACCTACGCAGCTAATATCTTGTTTTTCTGGCAAGTAATCTTTCCTTGGTGTCTAAATTGGCTTATCAACAATACTTTTTACAAGTTTTAATTGCCTAAATTTTATTTTATTTACATTTTGAATATTTGAAGTAATCGGTTGACGATGGCATTCAACAGGTTCACTCAGGTGTTTGCAAAGAGATTTTAAAGTTGTGGTGAGATATAGTTTGATGTTTCTATGTCAGCATAAGTTGGCTTGCTCGGTTTTCCCACAGCTGCAATTTCTTGAAACTCTTCCCATTTTGGCTTCATTAACTTCTTTAGCATCTTCTGGCCAGGACATGGCCAAATATTACTTCATGCTTGCATAGCAGCGGAGGCAATATGAATTCCAGAGGATCTCTGTTTATGAAGGTAATTGGTAAATCCTTTTGATAGTTTCTTTCGAAAAATGCCTTAGTTACTCAGCTATGGATGTTACTAAATAATTAATTGCCATGGACAGTCTTTAGGTGATGTTTTTCTGTTATATTTTATTTTTAAGAGCACTAATTCACTGTGATGGTGCTGAAAAATTTCAGTTATGCTTAAGCTCTCTCTATATAAAATGCAGTGGCATGCTTATAATGTGTGCTTGCATAAGAAAACCAGTCTTCTATTTTTCTGCCTGTCCATATTTTTTTCTCAGTTTGTTATTGCTTTGTCCTTCCATATAACAACAGTTTTCTCCATCCTATCAAGCCTTATTATATTCCCAGTTTTATGACAAGGTTTTGGGATCTCTAATTATTGTTGTAATTGAATATCATAACATTGAATTAACTTTGTGCATCGGGCTGAAACCAGAAAATTCTTTGCTTGGTTAACATGGAACAGTTGATGATATGAAGTTATTTCTTATTGTTCTTGGTTTGTGGTGACTTTTTGTTTACCTTTCTACATTTCGAGTAGAAAATCACGAAATAGAAAATGTGAGTGCTCGAAGAATCTTTCAAGATTTAGTTAGACTTAGAAAAATCATTTGGAAAAGAGAAACTATTGGTATGATTGATTGAAAAACTATATTAGAACTGTTTGAGAATAGTGGGTTCCCTGAAAAGCCCCAAAAGTAGTAATCAAAGTAATTGAACCAGTTGGGTCCACATGAACAAAAATATCAGATCGAGATAAAGGAAAGTCAGAGAAAAGTGGCGGCTGTTGGAGTAATTAAACGTTGTAGCATTAGCAAAAGTAGTATCTATACAAATAAATCAGATGAGTGTATGAGAAATGAGAAGAAGCATATCAAAGGAAAGTAAAGTCCAAGAAACAGAGAAAATGGGGGGTGTAGGAGTAAGTGTATCCGCAGCAATGGTTGCAACTCTGTTCTTGGAAGTGGGATTGAAACACTAATCAAAGCAGCAAACACCAATGGAATGAGTAATTTTGTTTTCATTGTGTACTCAAAACTCTTGGCTCTCTTCTTTCTTCTACCATCCACCTTCCTCTACCACAGGTGTGTACCCTTTTATATGGGTCAACTCAGAATGTTAGCTTCCTTACACACATTTTCTTGTCATTCCTTGACTCTTCAAAAATCACAGGAAAAGAACTCCTCCCCCAATTCAAAGCTCAATTCTCTGGAGAATTTTTCTTCTTAGCTGCCTCAGGTATGAAGAAGGCAGGCTTCAATGATGAGGAAAGATCAAGTTACTTCAATTATAATTTTTAAAAAATTACTTTTCATTTTTATTATTCATTTTTTCAAAATTTATTGTTAAAATTAATTACTCATTATAATTATTAGATTTTAAGAAAACAAATAAATAATAAAGATAGAAAAGTACTCAAAAAGAGTTACTCTAATGAAACTTTAAAAAACTTCTCATTTTATCATTATTTTTTTGAAATGTAACAATTAAGATTAAATATTTGTTATAAAGAAAGTAAAATAATTTGATTAATAAAAGTTAGATGCAATTTTTATGGATGTAAATTTTTATTACAAGAATAAAATTTTTACGTGCAACTCCAATTTTATGTGTGTCTAATTAAATTGTTTTATTTGATTACTAGTCGAATAACCCGTGTGTTCGCACGGGATGTACTAATTTGCTGCACTTCACTCCATTTCAAATTGAAAATTTATTTTTATAATAAGTAAACATATAAATATTTTAGAAATGGGAAAATGATGAATTTATAATAGGAATAAGAAATTATATTTGTTGTGTGTAATATAAAGATATGATAATTGTAAGTAAAATGCACGAATGAAAATTCTAACACTTATTTGTGTGTACGTTTTGTTGTTGATTGCGTTTGTTAGCATTCCTTTTGCATGTATAATAAAAATTATTATTTAATAATAAAATTATAGAGATGTAGTCAATTATAATTGTAGGCAACTGATAATCAATTTGTAATATAGTACTCCTTAAAATTTTTGTTAATATCTTACAAATTTCTAGGCTAGAAATAGAATATTGTCTATAAATGTAATTGATGGATAACAACAATTTAAAAAAGATTGAAAGCGAGATTACTATATGACAGAAAACATAATATATATTCCAACCAATATATAATAATTGGTTGCTATGAAATATAAAAGTGTGATCTTTGTACAATATGTTAATCTATGATGTCTCACATCTTTCTTAAGACTTATTATTTGTATATATACTTGATAGTATCAATGTGATGGATCAAGTTTGAAATTGAGATACTACCTGAAGTACTCAAATGATGATTACAAATATCCCTGATAATATGCACCATGAAAAAAATCAATAGTAGATGCATAATGAAAATTTAGATGTTAATTTGTGAGGATTAGCATGTAAGTATATCAATATGTGATTTTCTTCATTAATAAGATCATTTTTAAATACAAATGTTTACAATCAAATCTAGTAAGCATAAGACATTGTTAGCATAAGACAAATAGAAATATATCATCATATTACCGTAATGATGTTGGGTTCCAAACTTTTGGAGAAGCCCAGGAAACTCTCCACCATGACCTGTTGCTCTTCTCAGTAGTTGTTATTGATTAACTATGCTCCTATTGCACATGTGTTGTTTGAAGGAAACGGCTTACACCAAGAAAAGGAAAAACTGATTATGAAAACTTTTTAATTTGTTCAATTATTGTTCTAGCTCCCTTAAACTCCCTAAATCTTAAAATTGTACCTTCTACGTGACTAACCTGCAGAAAATAAATATGGTCAAACATGTTATGTATCAGCTGAAAATGATACAAAGACATGTGGATTAACATCAATAGGCTTGAAACCTTCTTTCAAAATGGGAACAAAAAAATCCCTTAAAAAGACATATTTGTGTAGAGGTGAAACATCTTCTTCTAAATCTAAGATGTCAATAAGATTATAAGAATTAGGAACATATTTACACAAATTATAGATCATAGTTTATCATGATCAAATTTTGTCAGTTTCATGAGATGGTGGTTATAGGAGCAAACATAATAAAATGATGAAAATTTTAATGTAACAAAAAAATCTATCATGCTTGAATGGAAATGCTCGAGCCCGCACTTTATAGATATGGGACCTTAGCCAAACGTGTGTTTCCTGAATTTTTTATTAATAAATAAAATCATATAAATAATATATAACATGCAGAATCATTTTGAAATTATAGAGTTAGACCATACTGTTTGTTATCTGAAGCTTTAATAACTTTTATAAATAACCAAAGTCTCCCCATTGATATGCCTGCAAGCTATCAATTTCGATTAACAACAGGAACAAAAGAGAGAAAATGATAAGGAAAATATTTGAACACGCATAACACTTAAAAAGGTAGTTAAGACAACATATCATCTAGACTGAAAAAATATTTTAAAAACTGTAAGATCTAGCATAGTTTATTAATGATAAAATGAATGTGTAGCAAAAATAAGAGAAATAAATAAGTAAAGTTCAATGATAATTTTTTTTTCTTGTGATAATATACCTATGTTGAAATCAGACCATAAGTAATTAATTCATTTAAGGTATCATCTTTTGTCACATATGTGCAAACCTGCCAATAATTAGACTCAGTCAATTGAGGTGAGAACCAACAATATTGAGAAATATGAAGGACCAAAAGTAGGAGATTATGAAAATCATAACATAAAATGAAAGGAAATCACTGCACTTAGAAAGTTTCTAGACAATTATCAAGTAAATAAGAGAGTAATTACTATATCAACAATGATTTAGAGTCATTTTGGAAGTAAAAATTAAAATAATATTGAGATTTTTTATTTTTGTAACTGGCTAGTACGATACCTTGCATACACAGGTGATACCACTGCCTACGCGTTAAAGAGATAACGTGTGAGATGGATGAAAGAAATGATATAATGAATATTTAAGATTTAAAAGATCGAAAAGAAGGTGCAATTAGCAAGTTTTAATTTGAAAATATTGGAGTGAATTTATTAAAAAGCGAGTGCATTTAGCAAGTTTTAATTTAGAAATATTGGAGTGCACTTATTAAAAAGGGGTGCAATTACCAAATTCCATTTTCCTAAAATGATGTCCAATTACCATTTTGTCCCTATTTTTTGCTATGTGTCATTTATATAGAATGTCCAGCTTGGTCATTTTGCTGGTAGTTTGCTTTTATATATGTATAGTAGATTTGGGTAACCTTAGGCTAGCTGTGCAGTGCAGATGTTGACGTACACTGGGATCGGATATAGTTCTCCCACACTAAACTCTGCCATGTCAGACCTTGTCCATGCTTTTACCTTCATATTTCCCATTATTTCTAGGTTTGTCCTCTTCCTCCATTTAACCGTCATGGGTGTGAATGAAAACAAATTTTCAATCACTTGATTTCAGGGAAAAAATTAATATAATACTTTTTTAATAAAAAATTATTAATTTGGAGACTGTTTTGAAATTATTTATGCGTATGGGATAGTCACATACGTTTAAATTGGGCATGACTGAACACGCCTAATTTGGCCCCGTTGCGACACGTATCATGTTGTGACACGTGTCACGCATGCATGGATAATTTCAAAACAGCCCCAAATTGGTAATTTTTTATTAAAAAACATTATATTAATTTTTTCCCCTTGATTTAATGAACTCTACCCATTTTCTTTCTAGTAATGATGTTTTCATAATTATCTGCGCTTTATACAAAGGATTGTCGTTGACTGGTAGTAGTTCTATGAGAAACTTAGTATTGAGTGGAAGTGAAACTTACCTCTCAGTGCAATCAGATTGGATAATTGGTGGTTTTCTTCTAGCAATATCTAGCTTGTGCATTTCAGTTTTGTTTATTGTTCAGGTAAAACTACCCATTCTGAATTCAACATGCATACAGCAAGCAGTCTTTGCAGTTTAATCTAAGTTTATCTTTCTTTGAAAATCAATGGAAGAGTTTTTTTTTTTTTAAATGATTATTTTCCCCAAACATGTAAAAGTCTTTTATTTGCTTTTACAGACTTGGATTATCAAGGACTATCCTGAAGAGTTAGTGGTAACAACCATTTCTTGTGGCATGGCGGTAATCCTATCTGCCATAGTAGCTCTCATTGCAGAGGGAAATCCAAGAACTTGGATACTCAAATCTAATGAAGAGTTGATAGCTGTATTTTATTCAGTAAGTATAAACTTTATTATGACTTAGGAGAAGCTTTTGACACATGACCAATTATAAGGTGGTAGTTGTGTTTTAGTTTTACACTCGTATATATCAAACATTTCATCAAATCCTTTATTTTATTTTTGTCTCTCTTTTGCATCATGTTACCTATCTCTCTTCCTCTATTTCTCTCAGGGTGGTGTCATCTAATTATTAAGTATCCATGAATTATTTTTCTTAGTTTTGTGGTGATAATTGATATATTTGTAGGCAATATTTGTTGTATCAATGCGGAGTGTTGTATACACATGGGCATGTCGAAAGAAGGGACTAGTATATGTAGCTATGCTTAGCCCTTTGGGAATGGTCATTGCAATTGGCAT
>QARZ01038488.1:0-10645 GCA_013407115.1 Glycine latifolia
CTTATCCTAAAATTATACTAAAAACTAGATGTGTTTGCAACACATCAAACAATTCCCAGATTTGAAAGTTGCTGTCCTCAGCAACAGAGAGAATTCTAAGTTTTAACCAAGAATTAACAATCAACACAAACTACATGCTACAATCCTAGAATCATCATGAAGTGTATGATCAATTCAGTCAAAACTTCTATGATAACTTCAATGCTGTCAAAATAAGAAAGTACTTGAGTATTCCTCACAGATATGTGTTTCATCACTCCTTCACTCAAGTGTATCATATTATAGTTACTCTCTTTACTCAACATAATCACAACATTACCATAGGCTTGAAGATATTCTCAATAATTGTAAGCGTAACTTGATCAAAAGGTCTTTAAGGCTTGTAACGTGGCTGGGCTAAGGGTAGGATTTGTTTGGAAAGGTAGCTTGATAAAGAGGCTAGATCCAGTTCCTAAGTCCAGACCTTGTGTGATCTTCCAAGCTCTTCATTCTCTTTCTCTTTTTATGTCTTTCCAACTGGTACTTTTATTCACCTTTTATTCTAAACATGAAATAGTAACATACTGACTTTCTTTTTGTATTTTCAGATCTTCTTCTTTTTCACTTTTTATTTTAAACATAAATTGTAATTGGAACATAATAATTACTGCAGCTTATCAATTTGTTTCAGCTGATGGACTTTTGATCTTCTTCTTCTTCATTTGATTTCTCGTGCTTCCTTCATTCCTTGATGACTAATACCTTGCTGTCATGAACTTATTTCACCTTTTCTAGCCTCAGAGGTTTTAGTCATGTGGATGTGGCTTGATTCGGGTTATTGACATGAAAGGTTTAGGCTCAAAATTTGGGTTCAAAAGGGAAAATTACTTATGGTAGTCAATTTGGCCCTGGTTTCTTAAAAAAATGTGCCTTAATCATTTCAAGTTACACCTGCATTCAGAGAAACAATTCAAGTTCTAGAACATCATGAAGTATGGAGTCTCTCGGAAGAAAGTTTTACCGTGTTTAGCTCAAACCTTACAGGTGTTGTAACTCAAGTCATTCTCAATCAACTGCATATCTGGTCATCATTTCAACATTCAACTGTCATTTCACATACAAACAATCAAATTCTATTCATGCCTTATGCAGTCCATGTATCTTATTTCATCAAGCTTAATCCGAAGAAATCTGTCCATTGTTAAGTTCATTTGCTTTCTTAATCTGAAAAATTTTTGTGTGCTGCGTATTTGTTTGAAAAAAAAATTTTGAAAAGGGTTCCATTAGACGTCATTTGTTTTCTTGATTGTGATTTGCGAAATAATGCGGAACAACCATTCCCAGATTTATATGTTGCTGTCCCAGCAACTACAAACAAGGTTACGGTGTTTTGAAAAACGTTGAGCATTATTCGAAAAATCGCATTCAATCTCACATTGGTCTAAACAGATTTATTTGGAACAAATATAAACCAGAAATGAATCATATATTAAACTAAATGTGCAGAGTATAATGGAAGAATGTGTAAAATGTATGTAATAATGCAGAAGCATAACTCTATAACTAAAGAAAATGGAAATATAAACAGAAATAAATGTCCTGATCACTCTGCAGCATCGTGGTCCTCTGCAGGAGAAATAACCACTGTATGATCAGAAGCCACTGGCTGGGTAACAGTGGTGCCAACAGCCTCAGAGATATCTAATGGGTCTGTCGCGGCTGGACCTGCTGGGGGTGTGGAGATGGGTGTCTGATACTCGGAAGGATGGATGCCTAAATGTCTGCATACTGCCTCCCACATACGTGTCTGTCGAGCCAACTGAGCATTCTGAAACTCTAGTTGGGCTCTGACAAACTCCTGAAAAGCGACAAAGCTGGGGGAGTCACCATACGACGGTGGATGTGCGGAAGCTGGAGCGGAAGGTGCAGTGTCTGCTGGTGGTGGCATCTCTGGCTGTGGATCAGGAAGTGGATGGTCAAGACCCTCTGGCACTGGCATACCTCTGGGAGAGCTAGCAACAATCTCCTCAGGTCCGAGCTTAGCAGCTCGAAGAATCTGCTCGTCTGCGGCAGAAGTCATGGCGTCCAGATAGGTCTGGTGCGTCATGATAGTAGAAATCGGAACGTCCATGGGCTCCTCATCGTCTATATGAACGCCCGCATGTCGGCACAGCAGGAGAATGAGGGAAGAATGGGCTAGCCAGGATTTGCTGCTGATATCCTGGATCATGTGCAGAATCCTGTTAGACAGAAGAGAAGAGATGAGTAGATTACCCTCGCCGCGGAGGGTGTAAAGAAGAACAGCTCGCTCCACGTTCACATCAGTCATATTTGTGGAAGGGATGACTGTGTGATTGATGAACTGATGCCAAAATAAAGCATCGCCTATCAAATCCTGCTTCCGCAGCTTCTCAGGAATATAATCAAGCCCAGACTTGGGCTTCCATGAGGTATAGAGGCCAGTAATGGCCCTGCGGATGGTGGTAGCGAGTTCGGGAACGTCGTCCCGGTACATCTTCGTCAATGCATCAGGCTGCATGCGAAGGAAAGAGCGGAGGAATGCACACCCCTCAAAGGGGTTGTAGGACGTGTCCAAGATGCGCTCAATAGCGCAGTCATCGAATGAGACCTGGACACCCCTCACCCAGGACATCCTGGTCCTGTAGACTGAGTCGCGGTCTGCGTTCGCCAAGAACTCCTTCAAAATCATGCTGGAGCTCGGTTCTGGAAAGGAAACCAGCCGCTGCCACTGTCTTCGGACTATGACCTCCCTGATAGGACTGTCCTCTGGCATCGTTTCCCACATTATTTTCTTCTCCTTGATGATGTTCTTCGGGAGATACCAAGAGTCAAACTTCTCTTGGCACTCCGCTGTCCTAAAACGGATCTCATCGAACTCTGTGACTCGGGCTCGCTTCTTTCTGCTGCCCTCTTCGGTGATTTTCTTCTTGCCTTTAGCTATTTGCTTACCCTGAAATTCATAAAAGAATCAAAATTGCATATATGTATGTTAGAGTTGTGGGATTCCCAGATTTGGTTATTTTCATGAACCGAATCATTACAAGCAATCAAGGTATGAATTTATCAATAATAGGTCACAAAGCAATTCTGGGGTTACCATTCCCAGATTTAGGCATTTTAGTCATATTACGATTCAGAATTCCATACATCAAAGATATAATTTAAGATAAGCATTTGAAGCATATATGCATCTAAAGTGATGTTCAATATCCGCCCAAACACAATTCCCAGATTTATTACCTTGGTAGTCAAACAATTTTAGATAATATATGTGTCCTTATTTAGGTAAAAGTCCAGTTAAATCATTTAAACAGATATTATCAATTGATTAATGGCCATCCTATCAGTTTAATTCAAGCATTATACATGTATCTAAATAATCCCAATTTGATTACTCAATCCTAATATCAAGAACGTATAAGGTTAGCATAATAATTATGTGGTGTATACAAGCTTAGTCTAAATAGGTTGATTGAGTAGTTTCTCAATGGAATGTCAATTCCCAGATTTAAGCACTTGCATATAATAACTAGGTTCCATTTACTCCTCTTATCTAGTCTAAGTTTTCATTTCATCATTGAAATTCATTATTGAAATTCCCAGTTTTGAATCAAATTTTCAGCGCAATTGTATGTTCATTCACAGTCCAGGGTGGTCATGGCATTACTCATTCAATCCTATTGTTCATGTTTCATCTTGGAGTATATATTGCAGACAATCATGTGAATTCATTCCAATCATACATAGTATACTTCATTGCTTGTGATTAATTTATGCCATACTTGTATAGTTCAATCCAAAATCATGCTATATCCCTAAACTACTCAGTCAAAGCAAAATTGGTATTCTAATGTGGAGAGCCATTCATATTTGCAATGATTGATCAATAATGGTTCAAATTTTCATTCAGACATTTTAGCGAACACCTGGTGGGCGTCAAAATAGGCACTCATGATATGTATGTTGGGTAATTGGAAAAACCCAAAATTTTTTTAGTAAAATCAGACCACAGACAAGAAGATAGCAGAATAAACAATTATATTGACCTTAAGTTTGATTCCCTACCCTAAGGTTTACGAGCATTCATCACAATTTGAATGGTAAATTTTCAAACATTGATTTTCAGAGAAGTGTATGAGTATTAGAGAAAGAGTATGGGTATTATAATTCGATTTGGGCAACATACCTTGTCTCCAGCCATGATGAAGTGTGCAATAGATGTTCACTAAAAAGCTTGTGAAGATGCTTTTGGAGAATGTCAACACTTGAGAGCGGAGAATGAACGAGGGATTTTGGGTTTTTAAGGGAGAAATGGATTTTATTTGCAGTTATTAGCAGTTATTAGTGATTGAGGGGTTGTGTAGGGATTGAGGAGGTTTGGGCGAAAATGGGGGAGTGATTTTAGGGAAGATTCAAAATGGGGCGCGAGTGGGCAGTTTAAAATAAAACTGATTCCGCGAACTCACGCTATTAGCGTGAGGGTCCACGCTATTAGCGTGGATTGACATTGAAAAGATTTTTAGATTCGAATACTTCACGCTATTGGCGTGAAACCCCACGCTGTTAGCGTGGATTAGCACTGGAGAACCTTTTGTTTCGAATACATGACGCTATTAGCGTCAATGTTCACGCTACTAGCGTGAACTTATGGAAAATTTAGTGATTGATTCGAACAATTGACGCTAGTGGCGCCAGTTCCACGCCATTAGCGTGGAATCATGTGGTATCTGCGCCCAATTGACGCTGATGGCGTCAACGTTCACGCTATTAGCGTGAACTTATGCAGGATGCATGCCTAAGTTCGAACATCTCACGCTGATAGCGTGAATATCCACGCGGTTAGCGTGGGTTCCCCTGCACAATTTTATTGTTTTTCTGCTTTTAAATCTTAAGTGCTAGGTTGCTTGTTAGACATATGTAACTTATAACTTGACAATTTATATTATGAAGAAAATGAAATAAATAACTAAATAAGTATGCATCTATCTATGACTAAAAGTTGAAATTTAGAAATATAGGTTCCTAACCTATTACTAGTTATTTAGACAGAATTTTAAAATTAGTATCTATATATATTACCAGTGTGCTCGTTTAACGTCTTAAGCTAGACGCCTACCATCTGTTAATCATCAGCGGTTTGGAGTGGAACAGAAACTGAAGTTTTGTCCAATTCTCCTCCATAATAATGCTTTAACCGATAACCATTTACCTTGAATGCTCGGTCACTGTCTAGAGCTGATATTGCTACTGTGCCATATGGAAACGTTTCCCGGACCAAGAATGGTCCAAACCAACGTGACTTTTATTTTCCTGGAAATAATCGCAGGCGGGAATTATAAAGCAACACTTGTTGACCTGGTATGAACTCCTTATGTCTGATTTGGTTGTCATGCCACCGCTTAGTCTTCTCCTTGTAAATTCTTGCATTTTCATAAGCGGCTAACCTGAACTCATCTAATTCATTCAACTGAAGCAACCTCCTTTCATTAGCTTTGGTTAGTTCAAAATTCAAAAATTTGGTTGCCCACAGTGCTTTATGCTCAAGTTCAATAGGTAAATGACAAGCCTTACCATATACAAGCTGAAAAGGGGACATACCTATGGGTGTCTTGAATGCAGTCCGATATGCCCACAAGGCATCATCTAGCTTCTTGGCCCAGTCTTTTCTTGATGTTCCAACTGTCTTCTCAAGTATTCGCTTCAACTCTCGGTTGGAAATTTCCACTTGGCCACTTGTTTGTGGATGATATGGGGTTGCTACTTTGTGTTTCACTCCATATTTCGCAAGCAAGCTATCAAACTGTTTATTACAAAAGTGAGTTCCCCCATCACTTATAATGGCTCTTGGCACTCCAAATCTTGTGAAGATGTTTTTCCTTAAGAATGAGATCACTACTTTGGCATCATTGGTGGGTAGAGCAACCGCTTCAACCCACTTGGAGACATAATCGACAGCAACCAAGATATATTGATTAACAAATGACTTAGGGAATGGTCCCATAAAGTCAATGCCCCATACATCAAAAAGTTCCACTTCTTGGATGTTGTTTAACGGCATTTCGTCTTTTCTGGACACATTGCCTGTTCTTTGGCAATTATCACACTGCATCACAAAATCCTTTGAGTCCTTGAATATCGTTGGCCAATAGTAGCCACACTGTAGTACTTTTTGTGCAGTTCGGTTAGCACCAAAATGTCCTCCATAGCTGGATGAATGACAATGCCATAGAATGGTTGATACTTCACTTTCAGCTATGCACCTGCGAATCACATTGTCAGCACATTGAAAATATAAGTAAGGGTTGTCCCATAAATACCTCTTAGCATCATGCAAAAATTTCTTTCTTTGCTGCCAAGTGAGTGTTTCAGGCATAACTCCAGCAGCCTTGAAATTTGCCATTCTAGCAAACCATGGAATGGTATGTAAAGCTAATACTTGTTCATCAGGAAAGGATTCGTTGATTTCTATTTCTGGTCCATCTTGCAATTCATTGTGCTGAATCCTAGACAAGTGGTCAGCTACCTTGTTTTCAATACCAGCCTTGTCTCTAATTTCCAAGTCAAATTCCTGCAACAACAACATCCATCGCAACAACCGGGGTTTTGCATCTTGTTTATGCAGCAGAAATTTAAGGGCTGCATGGTCAGTGAACACTATTATTTTGGACCCTACTAAGTATGATCTAAACTTATCAAGGGCATACACAACAGCTAGCATTTCTTTTTCGGTTGTGGCATAATTTATTTGCGCCTCATTTAAGATTTTACTAGCATAATAAATCACATGCAAACGCTTTTCTTTCCGCTGTCCTAACACTGCACCTACTGCATAATCACTAGCATCACACATCAATTCAAAAGGTAAACTCCAATCTGGAGCAATTAACACAGGTGCAGTGGTGAGTTTGTGTTTTAAAGTATTAAATGCACTAAGACAAGCATCATTAAACGTAAATTCAGTATTCTTCTCCAGCAGTTGGCTTAATGGCTTTGCGATCTTGGAGAAATCTTTAATGAATCTTCTGTAGAAACCTGCATGGCCTAAGAAACTGCGAACACCACTCACGTTAATAGGAGGAGGTAATTTTGCAATTAATAAAAGCTTAGCTCTATCTACCTCTATTCCCATTTCAGATATTTTGTGGCCTAACACTATGCCTTCCCTTACCATAAAATGACATTTTTCCCAGTTTAAAACCAAATTAGTTTCTTGACATCTTTTAAGAACTTTGGCTAAATTAGTTAAGCATGAATTAAAGCAAGGGCCAAAAACAGAAAAGTCATCCATAAATACCTCAAGCCCCCTTTCTACCATGTCTGAGAAAATTGAAAGCATGCATCTCTGAAAGGTTGCAGGTGCGTTACACAATCCGAATGGCATCCTCCGGTAAGCAAAAACTCCGAATGGACATGTAAAGGCGGTCTTTTCTTGATCCTCTGGTGCAACTGGGATTTGGTTATACCCAGAATATCCATCAAGGAAGCAATAATAATCATGACCAGCCAATCGTTCAAGCATTTGGTCCATAAACGGAAGTGGGAAATGATCCTTGCGAGTTGCGTCATTAAGCCTTCGGTAGTCTACACACATTCTCCAGCCTGTGATGGTTCTTGAAGGAATTAATTCGTTCTTATCATTCTGAATTACCGTCATGCCCCCTTTCTTCGGAACAGTTTGGACTGGACTTACCCATGGTGTGTCAGAAATTGGATATATCATACCTGCATCTAAAAGCTTAACAACTTCTTTTCTCACCACTTCTTTCATTATTGGATTGAGCCTTCGTTGTGGTTGCCTTACAGGTTTAACATCAGTTTCCATTAAAATCTTATGAGTACAAAAGGAAGGGTTTATACCTTTGAGGTCTGAAATTGACCAACCAATTGCTGACTTGTGATCCTTGAGTACCTTAATCAGCTTTTGTTCTTCATGCCATTCCAGCCCTTTGTTGATTATGACTGGATATGTTTTCTCCTCACCGAGGAAGATATATTTCAAATGCTCCGGTAGTTCTTTTAATTCAACCTTTGGTGCACCGGATGGAATATCATCTTCCTTTGCTTCCAGCTCTTCTAGTATCGGTTCCTCTGGTTTTTTAGCCACCTCAGAATTGGTTTCTGCAGGAAATACTTCAGCTGCAAGTGCTGGCTGTGTTTCCGCTTTATGTGTGGCTGCTGCATCTATGCTTGTTGTAATTCCTGCGTAAATCACATCATCCAACACATCTAATCGAAAACAATCATGATTATCGGTAGGATGTTTCATGGCATCAAAAACATTAAACACAACAGATTCATCATTCAATCTTAATTCAAGTTTTCCTTGCTCAACATCTATTAGGGCCCTAGCAGTAGCTAAGAAAGATCTACCTAATAATAGGGGAATTTCACTTTCCCCATCCATATCTAGCACAATAAAGTCAGCAGGGAATATAAATTTATCTACCTTTACTAGGACATCTTCAATCACTCCGGAGGGTGTTCTTATGGATCTATCCGCTAATTGCAAAGAAACTCTAGTAGGTTTTAATTCAGTTATGCCTAGGGACTTACACATGGATAATGGCATTAAATTTATACTAGCCCCTAAATCACATAAAGCTCTTCCTACATTAATGTTACCAATAGCTATAGGGATATTAAAACTTCCAGGATCCTTCAATTTAGGAGGAAGTTTCCTTTGTATAATTGCACTACACTCCTCAGTAAGTGTTATTGTATCGCATTCTTGCAGCTTATGCTTCTTGGAAAGAAGTTCTTTCATAAATTTTGCATAATTGGGCATGTTAGCTAATGCCTCTGCAAATGGTATATTAATGTGTAACTTCTTAAACATTTCTAAGAACCTGGTGAATTGCTGTTTCTGCAGTTGTTGCTTTGTTAGCACTGGATATGGAGGCTTTTCAAAGCGAGAAAAATCCCACTTCTTTGGTTGAGGTGCAGAACTTGGTTCTTCCCATTTTTCTGCAACTTTTTCCTTTAATGGTTCAGTTGCTGCATCTTTTTCAGCTTCCTTCCTATTGGGTTCATGTTTTTCTGGAGGAGATAGTACCTTACCGCTTCTAGTTATGATGGCTTTTGCATGTTCTCTTGGGTTTACAATTGTATCACTTGGAAAGTGGCCTTGTGGTCTTTCAGCCATTTGCTTGGCAAGCTGTCCAATTTGATTTTCCAGGTTTCTAATGGAAGCATCTTGGTTAGTCCTATGAGCTCTTGTTTCAGCTATAAATTCTGCTGTTGTCTTTGACAGCTGCATCACCACCTTTTCAAGTTCAGAGGGCTCCTTGTTTGGAATAGGAGGGGGCTGAGTAGTTGTTGGATTTGTAATCCAACCCACCTCCTTGGAATCTCCTCTGGTAGTTGTTTCCAGCAGAAAAATTGTTGTTCCTTTGATAAGATTGCTGCTGGTAAGGTTGTTGCTGTCTTTGATCGTTCCAAACTCCATTTACTTGTACAGGGTCAGCACCTACAAGAATAGGACAAACATTAGATTCGTGCTCACCTTGACAGTACTCACACACTATGTGTGGTTGATGGGCCGCCACTTGTGCTGCAGAAACTTGTAATCTATCAATCTTCTCAGTCAATTTGGCTAATTGTTGGGCCAAAATCTTTTGCTCTGCAAGCATTGCATCATTAGTGGACAGCTGAATTGGTTCTCTCTTTGGCTGAATAATAGAACTTTCATTTTCGTTCCGGGCCAAAGAGTTGATGAGGTCATATGTTTGAGCTGCTGTTTTAGACCTTATCGTTCCTCCTGCAGCTACATTAACAATCATACAAGTGTCAGGAGTCATACCATTAAAGAATATACGTACCTGTTTACCTACAGGCAGATCATACTGTGGACATCTCCTAATCAACTCTTGGAATCTATTCCATGCAGCGCATAAGGATTCTCTTCCATTTTGAGTAAAATTGGTAATTTTATTCACTAACCGATTATATTTATCCATGGAAAAGTATTCAGCAAAAAATCTTGCGACCAAGTCTTCCCACGTTGAGATGCTATTTGATGTTTGTCGATTCAACCATCTCAATGCGTTTCCCTTAACAGCGAAAGGAAAAAGACTCAATCTTACTGCATCATCGGAGACCCCTTGGTGTCTAATTGTATCACAGATTCTAAGAAATCTATCTATGAAGTCGTGTGGATCTTCCGAACCTTCCCCTCCAAACTGACTGCGTTCCACCAATGCTATCAATGAAGGGTTTATATCAAAATGATTAGCTTGTATCGGTGGTCTCACAATGCTGGAATTGGGTCTGGTGAACATAGGAGCCAGAATATCCTCCATAAGTTCATCCTCGGGCCTCCGCGGATTGTTTCCTGCTTCAGCCATATTTTCTTCTAATTCTGAATCTGATTCTGGAATGGAATCAAAGTCAGAAGTTTCTGCTTCTCTCCTTCTTTGGTTAGCTAGCCTCTTTCGGATTGTTCTTTCTATCTCTGGATCAAACTGCAATTCTTCAGAACTAGCTGAACTTCGCATAAAACTAGGAGAAGCGATTAGTAACAAAAATTTCAATCACAATTATTATATCACTGTCAAAATCCGTTAACCAATCCCCGGCAACGGCGCCAAAAACTTGTTGCGTGATTACGGCAAGTGCACCGATCGTTAACAAGTAATAAAAGTGAGTA
>QARZ01038490.1:0-17851 GCA_013407115.1 Glycine latifolia
ATCTTAATCCTAAGCTTAATTACATGCTTAAAATTCAGGGCATTACAACACACATGTAGATCTCAACACATTTGATTATCTAACTAAATTCAGACTTGGAAACACTTAAAAGCTTTAGAGAAAGTATACCACAGAAGTATACACGAGTAACTCTATTTTTTTCTTCCTTTTTTCTCACTAAGACTCAACTTTTCTATTTATAAAAAAACTGTTTCAACTAACTGTAATTGATTAATTTGTTATAGTAATCAATTATTTGAACTGCTGTAATCAATTATTTTATCAATATAATCGATTATATTGTTCATCATAAATCTTGAAATCTTGAACGAACATAATAATCGATTATATCACCATGTAATCGATTAAGCCAGGAAAACTATGTTTTACAGTGCACTCAGGTAATCGATTAAGTACCCAAATAATCAATTAAGCAAGAACATGTCTAAAACTTAACAATGCATATTTAATCGATTACAAACATCTGGTAATCGATTAACCCAGATAAACATGTTGTGTATCATTATGCAGAAGCTTTTGTAATCGATTATTTCCCAAGATAATTGATTATCCCAGTAAGTTCCTAATTCTGTGTAAAGCTTATTTAATCGATTACGAGCTAGTGGTAATCGATTAAAATGTTCATAAGGCATTTTCTAGAAAACATTAACACGCCTGCAATCAGTTATTTCCCAAGATAAATCAATTAAAGCAGTAATAAAATGTTTTACACAAATCCTAAATGCCTTTATGAAATTCTACATGTTTGCATATTACCACATGATCAAATCCTATCAATGAATGTATGAATGCATGAATTATCACAAGCTAATGAGGATTATAAGGCTTTATCTAATGAACCAAGCTTAAACAAAATTACATATGCCATCAAATTGGTTGGGCATGTAAAATATCAAAACTCATTCACTTCATTAATGAAACATACTCTTTGACTTCAATGAAGAGATGTATGATCTGAAAATTCCTCAGCTTTTTGCAAAGATCAAGTATCATCATATCTTGATTCAATATTAAAAACATTCAAACATTCATTAACATGTGCTTTAGGCATATTACACTATCTCCCCTTGAGTTGATTAATCACTTACATTTCAAACAACTCATTTCATCATTTCATTCTACTTGCATTATTTCATTCATTACTACTCCCCCTATTTGGTATATCAAATTAAAAAAAAATTAAAATTAAAGCATACAAATAGAAAAGTAAATAGAAAGTACTTCATTAATCAATAAACTGAACCAATTACAATAAGCATAAATAAAAAAAAAAAAACAAACTTAAACATTTTAAAACAAAACACACCAAAACACACTGAACATAATCAAACTTAGACTAGAACTAAGAGACTAATCTAACTCCCTAGATTCATCCCTAAACATCTTGGATTCCATGTTCTTGACCCTAGTCTTAAGTTCCTCTAATGAAGAATTAACTTCATCTATATGTTCACGATGCAATGAAAATAAAGCATCCATCTTTTGGATCATTAAAGATTCAAATTGTGAATATTGAGGTTCAGATGGTGCAGCTTCTTCCTGTGCTTCTTCAGCATCACCAAGTTGGTTATCTTCTTCATCTCCTTCCTCACCTTCCTTTTCAGCCAAGGGAAAAGGTTGGCCTGCCATTTGCCAGCCATATGGTGTTTTCACCATACCAAGCTTAGTGAGGTGCTTTTCCTTTATTTGACTGTTGCTTGCATTTGTGTTATCCACCACTTCATTGGATTCATCCACTTGAAAATAGTCAATAAATATTTACTTGTGCTCTGATACCAATTCAAAATACAATGAACACCTATGCAAATAAACCAAGAGGGGGGGTGAATTGGTTTTACCTCAGAGTTTTTAAATTTCCTTTCAAAATATGTAACAACAGAAGACTTTAAAAGGATCGTATCTATTTAAAACCAATTAGAAATCAATTTACTTCATCAATTAACTTACTCTTGTGCAATAACCAAGTTTATACGATGAACAAATTCTATACTTCAAGAATTCAATGAAACATAAACTGAAATACAAATGCACACAAGATTTATACTGGTTCACCTCTCAACCCCGGAGGCTACATCCAGTTTTCTTCCAACCAAATCTAGGTTAGAGTTCCACTATAACAAATATCTATTCTTTACAAGCTTATAAAGTGATCTCTCTTACCTACCCTAGGTAAAATTCAAAATCTTAAAATTAACACAGCATAAGGAAAAGGGTAATTTACCAATCTCTTGGATTTCTGCATGGTTTCTTGAAGTATATAAATCCAATTCAACTTGATTCCATTTTTCAACCCATAAACAATTTGGAGATCATCATCTGTGGCTTGTGCATGGTTGGTGGATCTTGGAGTGAGGATATAGGTAATGATGTAGTGTAGGAGCCTATCTTCATGTGTCATAGGTCCTGTGCTTAACCTTAGCCTAAGGTTCATGTGAGGGTGAATAAGCATACCTCTATAGGTTTCCATTTTGTTGTAACCCTCAGCTTCTTCATCAAAGCTTCTTTCTCCATCAAAGGATATCCCAGCCACTTCATGCTAGATTTCTGGAGTAATCTCCATAGCTACATTATTCACTTAGGTGAGGATGGTTCCATGCATAATGATTTTGCAACAGGTATAAAAGACTTTTACCAATTCTGGGTAAAAAGTCCCTTTCATTTCAACAAACTTTTTAAGACCTTGTTGTTCTAGCATTTGAGGGAAATTAAATCCTTCACTTATGAACCAACCAAGGTTCAGGTATTTTGGAGGGCAGAGAAGCTTGGTGGCATTGAACTGAAGGTAGTTCATCCTGTCAGCTTCATTGGTGAACCAATTATCAAGTCTATTGGCTACAGGGTTTGAGGATTGAGCTTGAGCTTTTCTCTTTGAGGTTTTAACTCTTTTGGATGTAGACATTTTGGGAGAGTGAGTGAGAACGAATTTGAGAGATGAATAGAGAAGAAAAGATGGTTTCAGAACTTATAAAGCAAGAAGATTTCAGAGCAAGAATATTGAGAGAGAATAGAAGATTGCAAGGCTTGAAGGTGTGAGTTTTCAAGTCACAAAGGCCTCTATTTATAGGCCAATTTCATGTAATGGGTAGTTGTAAATTCGAAAATATAGCTGTTGTGACCCATAACCACTACCATTAAGGCTTAGATTCCATCAAAACTGTCAGATTTTTGTAGTAACCACTTAAATAATCGATTATTTCGTTGTGTAATCGATTATTTCATTCAAATCTTTAGTTCTAGGAAATGAAATAATCGATTAAAAGACAGGGTAATCGATTATTGCAGCACAGGTGCCTTGTAGAAGAAGAAGTGTAATCGATTATAATTGGAGGTAATTGATTAAGACAGTGTGAAACAGAGTTCTCAGACATTCATGACTCAAATAATCAATTAATTTGATTAAGTAATCAATTATTCCAGACTAATTCAAAATAGGGAAACATCCTGATACTCATGTAATCGATTATTTCTTCGATTTAATCGATTATTCCAGTGTGAACTTGATTTTCCAGAAACTTGAGTAGTGAATAATCGATTATCTCGATGGTTTATCGATTACAACAGCCTTGATCCATTTTATAAAAGCATCTGATGAACAAATAATCGATTAAGATTTTGTGGTAATCGATTATATCAGCTTTTTAACAAAAAAACAATCAGAATTATCAGTAACTTGCATGTTTTCAATGTCCAATTTAATTAATGTCTTTCAAGCAACATTTACGCCAGTCGATTACAAAGTAAATAGCACAAGAATGTCAATCAACATATACTAGATTCATCTAATATACCAAGCATGTTTCTTAGGGTAAAGAACCCATCTCTATCCAACGGTTTGGTAAAAATATCAGCCAATTGTTTGTTGCTTTCAACAAACTCAATTTTAACGTTACCTTTTTGCACATGATCTCTGATGAAGTGGTGTCTTATCTCTATGTGTTTTGTCCTGGAATGCATGATTGGATTCTTGGAGATATTTATAGCACTTGTATTATCACACATAAGTGGAATATGTTAAAGTTCCACACCAAAATCCTGGAGCTGTTGCTTCAGCCATAAGCTTTGAGCACAGCAACTTCCGGCTGATATGTACTCTACTTCAGCTGTTGACAAGGCTACACATGATTGCTTTTTGGAATGCCAAGAAATTAAAGAGCTCCCCAATAGATGACAAGTACCACTTGTGCTCTTTCTATCCAACTTGCATCCTACAAAATTAGAGTCAGAGAATCCTATTAAGCTGATTGTTGTACCTTTTGGATACCAAAGCCCCACTTTTGGTGTAGACTTTAGATACTTGAAGATCCTTTTTGTTGCAGTTAGATGAGACTCCTTAGGATTGGCTTGATATCTAGCACACAAGCAAACACTTAACATAATGTCAGGTCTGCTTGTTGTATGATAAAGCAATGATCCTATCATTCCTCTATATCTGGACTCATAAACTCTTTTCCCTGTTTCATCGAAATCTAGATATGTAGAAGTTGCCATTGGTGTTGCTGCAGCTTTGCAATTTTCCATGTCAAACTTCTTTATCATTTCCATGCAATATTTTGATTGGCTAAGGAAAGTTCCATTCTTCATTTGCTTAACTTGTAGTCCTAGGAAGAATGTGAGCTCTCCCATCATAGACATTTCAAACTATTTCTACATGCTAGCTAAAAATTCCTTACACAAAGAATGGTTAGTGGAACCAAAAATGGTATCATCAACATAAATTTGTACCAAGAGTATGTCTTTGTCTTTTCTTTTGATGAACAAGGTTTTATCCACTTCTCCTCTTGTGAATGATTGATCAAGCAAAAACTTGCTCAACCTCTCATACCAAGATCTTGGAGCTTGTTTCAACCCATATAAAGCTTTTCTCAATTTGTAAACATGATTAGCATATTGATGATCCCCTTTGATACTTCACCAATTATTTTGTCTAATGATAAATCTCTTGTGATTCTCCAATCTTTGTGTTTAGGTGTGGCTGCTTCTTGATTGAACTCTGGTTGTGCTTCATCTTCTTCTTGTTTACTACCTTCAATAGGCTGCTGCTTTTCCTCTTTAATTTCTGAAACATTATCACTTAAAACTTCTTCTAAAGAAGGGTTAGTTTCATCACATACAATATGTACTGATTCTTCAACACACAAGGTTCTTTTGTTAAAGATTCTATAAGCCTTACTTTGCAAGGAATAACCAAGAAAGATGGCTTCATCAGCTTTTGAATCAAACTTGCCAAGATTTTCTTTACCATTATTTAAAACAAATCACTTACAGCCAAACACTTTAAAGTGAGAAATGTTTGGTTTTCTTCCTTTATAGATTTCATAAAGGGTTTTCTTCAAAATAGGCCTTATGAGAATTCTATTTAAGATGTAGCAAACAGTGCTCAATGCATCAGCCCAAAAATGCTTAGGTAATTTTGTTTCATTCAGAAAAGTCCTTGCTCCTTCTTCAAGTGATCTGTTTTTCCTCTCCACAACATCATTTTGTTGAGGTGTTCTTGGAGTTGAAAAATTGTGATTAATTCCAAAATCTTCACAAAACTTTTCAAAATGTTCATTTTGGAATTCACCACCATGGTCACTTCTAATTGAAACAATATTACAGCCCTTTTCATTTTGAAGTAATTTGGCTAGTTTCTTAAAAGCTGTGAATGCTTGGCTTTTAGATCTAATGAACAATGTCCAAGTGTATCTAGAATAGTCATCTACAATAACAAGACCATAATAATTTCCTCCTATGCTCATAGTTCTTGAAGGACTAAATAAATCCATGTGAAGCAATTCAAGAGGTCTAGAAGTAGAAATCATGTTCTTACTTTGAAAAGAATTTTTAGTTTGCTTTCCTCTTTGACATGCTTCACAAATTTTATCCTTCTCAAACTTAAGCTTAGGTAGACCAACTACTAAGGCCTTTCTTATCAACTTGTTGAGATAATGCATGTTAATATGAGATGTTCTTCTATGCCATAACCATGTCTCATTTACTTTACTCATTAAGCAATCAGTTTTATGTATGCATGCATGGTCAATGGATAGAACATAGATGTTACCCTTCCTTTTGCCAATATGTGCAACTTTTCCAATTTTGCCTTCATGTATCAAGCAAGTCTCATTGTTGAAGGTAACTTTGAAACCCTTGTAACACAATTGACTAATACTTAGTAGATTGTGCTTTAGCCCTTCAACACATAGTACATCCTTGATCTTAGTGGTTAAGCTGCCTCCTATGTTGCCTTGCCCAATAATTCTGCCTTTATTGTTGTCCCCATAGGTAACATAGCCTCCTTCTTTAAGTATTACATCTGTGAGCATGGATATGTCCCCTGTCATGTGTCTAGAGCATCCACTATCTAGGTACCATATTGATGATTTTGCTCTAAGACACATCTGCACAAATCAAATTAAGAAGAGAAAAATGGTACTCAATTTATGTTGGGTCCAAAGGGGTTAGTTGCTTTCTTTCTTTTCTCAACCCGTATGCATTCTCCAATTGGAACATAAAACCTTCTAGCAAAGCACTTATATGATGTGTGACCTTTTAACATACAATAATTGCAAGTAGGAGATTTAGATGAATTTGCATGAGAAAATCTATGATAAGCATTTGGTTGATAGTGTTGCCTATGGTACTTATGTCTTGGAGGTACAAACACAGTTTTACCTTTATTCTTAGCTCCATGTTTATATCCCAAACCATAAGTAACACCAGCATATTTTTGGACACTTAGCAATTCATCTAAGTTACATTTGCCTTTGTAATATTTCCTTAGCAAATCGACCAAATCACTATTTTCAGTTTGCAGCATCATATTTTCTTTTTCTTTGCTCAGCTTATACTTATCAAATTCTTTCTGCAATTCATTGTATTTATCAACCTTAGAGATGGCTAAGGAACATGTACATCCATTTTCCTTGTAACTTGAAAGAAGCTTGTTATGTTCCTCATTCAATTTACAAAGTTCTTCTTGCAATTCAGCAGGCTTGGATACATGCTATCTTAAGTCACCTTTAAGCTTGTTGTTTGCTTTAGCTAGTTTTTGAGCTTCACAATGCATCTCATGAAAAGCATCAATTACATTTTCAAAATCAAAATATACCTCAGATTCTGTACTTGATTCTTCTTCTTCACAAATGGTAGATGTAAGACATAGGTGAGCTTCAACTTCTTTTTTTGAAGAAGATTCAGAACTTGTGGATTCATTGTCCTCCCAAGCAATGTAGGCTTTTCTAGGCTTTCCATCCTTTTTGATCTCTTCTCAGCTTGTGACTTCTTTCCTAATGAAGGACATTCAGACTTTAAGTGACCTTGTTTTCCACATTCAAAGCAAGTAATGGAGGAGGGGTTGTTGTTCTTATTGGTGCTTTCACTTCTTTTCTTTTGTTGTGGTTGCCTTTTATTTTTATTCTTCCTCAAAAACTTGGTAAACTTCCTTACAATGAGATTCATATTCTCATCATCATCATCATCTTCACTTTAATCTTCTTCTCTTTCAACCTTTGAAGGTGCAGCTTTTGTGCTATACTTTTGTGCCTTTTATCTGCATCTTCACCATGAGTTAATTGAAACAATTCAAGTTCATATTCAAGGAGCTTACCAAACATAGCAGCCATGGACATCTTTGATTCTTTAATGGCTGTGACTTTAGGCTGCCATTCCCTTGTTAGACATTTGAGGATCTTGATGTTCAGCTCTTCTACATCAAAAGTCTTCCCTAGCCCAAGCAAGTGATTCACTTTGTGGGTGAACCTAGTTTGAAGCTGTGAGATGTTCTCATCATCTCTCATCTTGAACATTTTATATTCATGGATGAGAGTGTGTTTCCTTGATCTTCTCACATCATCTGTACCTTCATGCATTACTTCAAGTAGTTCCCACATTTCTTTGTCGCTTTTACACCTAACAGTCCTGAAAAATTCATCGGAAGATAATGCAGAAGTTATCATATTCTTTGCCTTGAAATCATATTGAGTCAATTTCTTTTCTATTTCAGACATTTCATCCCATTCTTTTGGTATTGATTTGCCATCAACAACTTTGGTAGGAATAGAAGGACCTTTCTCAAGACAATTCCAAGCACCCGGGTCATTTGATTAGATGAAGATTTGCATTCTGTTTTTCCAAAAACTAAAATGTTCTCCTTCAAACAAAGGTGGTCTATTAAATGAGGCTCCCTCCTTGAATGTTATTTGATTAGCATTCATTGTCAAAGATTTGAAAAAGATCTTGAGCAAATTACAAGAACCAGCTCTTGATGCCAATTGAAAATACAATGCACACCTATGCAAATAAACCAAGAGGGGGGGTGAATTGGTTTTACCTCAGAGTTTTTAAATTTCCTTTCAAAATATGTAACAGTGGAAGACTTTAAAAGGATCGTATCTATTTAAAACCAATTAGAAATCAATTTACTTCATCAATTAACTTACTCTTGTGCAGTAACCAAGTTTATATAATGAACAAATTCTATACTTCAAGAATTCAATGAAACATAAACTGAAATACAAATGCACACAAGATTTATACTGGTTCACCTCTCAACCCCGGAGGCTACATCCAGTTTTCTTCCAACCAAATCTAGGTTAGAGTTCCACTATAACAAATATCTATTGTTTACAAGCTTACAAAGTGATCTCTCTTACATACCCTAGGTAAAATTCAAAATCTACTTCCTATAGACTTTTCAAAAGATCAAGAACCAGAGATCCCCTCTCTGTTCATCCCCTAGAAAACCCTTTCTAGAAAAGCTTTAAAGAACCCAAATGTTATATGAAAATACAACACAATTATACAACAAATATCAAAACAATATAAGCTTTAGGTTCAAGAAAGATATCATCTCATATTCCTCAACAACTACAATGATATGAATGATTCAATCAACCTGAGATGATGACTGTAACACCCCAAAATTTCATAACTATGATATTTATGCAAGTCTTAGATTATAGGAAAAGTAATGGTTTATGAGCGAATTATTTGGGTAAAAGATTAATTAGAGACATTATAAACCTGCTTGAAGAAAACGACCATATCGCCCTTCCCATAAAATAGAAATTACAAGAATACCCCTAGGAAAATATTTACTAAAACGCCCCTGAACAATCTCAGAAATGACGAAGATGTCCCTAGGATGAAAATGACAATTTTGCCCCTGGATATTTTTAAGAATAACCAAAATACCCCTAGATATTTTGGTGAGATATTTTAGGAGGAAGTTCCATAAATACCCTTGAACAAATTGGATAATTACCATCACGTCCCGAGGGTGGTAAATTACCAAAATGCCCTTTAGACTAAAAATGACCAGATGACTGTAGAAATTCTATGGAGACCTGGAGAATGGATGAAATACTTTTAGATAACTAAATATTAACCTAGAAGGTGACAAGAAATCATCAAATTAAATTTCTAGGAATTTTGATAGATATTGTGAAAAAGAATCTAATCTAGGCCAACTCAAGCATCCAGAAAACACTAGAAAAAGGAGAGATACAATCTATAGAATTTTCTCTTGATTATGGGAGAAATAGATCTTTCTAATAAGTTAGTTTAGTAATTTTAATAATTCAAAGCAAAATGGACCAATAAGAATTAAGATAAAGCCACTTGGGGAAAAGTTTAAATAATATCCAAAAAATGTTACTAAGACTTAAGTTAGTCTCTAAATAATTGTAGAATTTTATTCCTAAGAAAACAATTGGAATTAGGCTTTCATAAATGATAAAAGCAAATTTATTCAAGTTAAAGATACATAATAAGTGAGGATAAAGCACAAATCTTCAAAAAATTAAGCTACTACACGTATTGGAAGAAAAATTGGTTAAGCTTGCCTCCAAACCAAGCATTGGCCGTATGATATCAAGAAAATGGAGAAGGATGTGGAAGTTGGACACTTGGAAGGTAGGATACCAATAGCCAATAGGAAAGGAATTAGTGGAAAGTTGTCATTAATGTCTTAAGACAATTCAAAGTGCAAAAAACCTATTAAATTCAAGGTACCATCCGTAGGACAAAAGCCAAATGAAACTCCCTACATAAAATGGAATAGCACGTGAAGAATGAAGCAAGGAGCAAGGAGGGCGGTGGAAAATTCAAGAACACACACACTTGGAAGCCAACAATTAGCTAGCCAATAAAAGAAAAGCATATGTAAAGTAAGCCATCATGACTTAGGATGGATATTTGTAGATTGTTTATAAGAGCAAAATGTAACTTCCTTATATAAATGAAGTGGGACCGTGAGACTTGGCTGAAAAAAGGAGAAAAAGTGAACGTGCAAAAGCTTTGTCCCTTTCAAACAAATTCCAAAACATTTTCAAAGCAAGCAAGGAAGTGGCCGTGTAATCACTCCTTGTATATTCTTTCATTTTAACCTTTCTATTACTTTCAAACGTATACCCTCACCCAAAAAGAAAACTCAAGATTATCAACCATAAAGTGCACGTGGGAATCAAGGAAAAGAGGGAGTAAGGGCTGTCCAAAGGTTGAGAACAAAACAAAGGTAAGGGAAGCTTATGATAAATAGAGTTTAAATATGCTAAGAGTCTTAATTTGCTTTACAATTAAGCCTTGCCTATTAAAAAATAGTAAGAATTGTCTCAAGGAATTAAATTGGTTAATAAATTTATTAATTTATAAAGTAATTTAAATTTAGTTTAATAGATGTTTAGTAGCATAAATAAATTAAATTTAGTTTAGTAAGTATTTGTTTAAGAGTTTTGGATCTTAGTATGAAATGATTTAAATAGTATTTGTATTTTACTAAAGTTATGTGGCTGATTACTATGTTATAATTCTTGAACATGTCTATTGAATTTTATGTTAAAGGAATGTTGGAATTTTGTGTATTATGTTAAACCATGATTAATCAATGCTTAAGTTTTAATAAATTATGACATGTTTTGAAAATTCATGGAATGGACTCTTGTTGTAAGACTTTGGGAAAATAAATCTATATATTGTTGTTCCATAAGTTTTTTTTAAATAGAGATTGACTGGACGCTGTATTAGTTTTATGTTGAACCTATGTTTATTGTGTTGGACAATAAAAAGATTAATATTAAATAAAGCTTTCTTTAAAGTATTTTATGTAAAGAAATATAAATGGTTCAAGTGTTGTGATGTTGAAACAAGTGTTTGTAGACATGTGAGTGTTCTATCAATTCTTGTAAAGTTCATGTGTTGCTTGATAGTTCTTGGAGCTTGATGAACTTTAAATGGTTGTATGATGTATGCTGTATGAGAAATAAGTTAAGTTGTGTATTATGTGGATATTGATAAATGTATTGTGATGTTCATATATTCTTGGGCTAAAGATGATTAAAAAGTTGTATGATTTAATAAGTGATGAAGATGTAAGACTTTTTTTTGAGAAAGCTGTGAAGTTGAACCATGGCTATGTGCTTAGGTGTTGTATAAAGCCTTATGTGTTAGTTGGAAGAAGCTTTATGTGTTGATTAAATAAGCATAATCCATGAGTTGTTGAAGATGTTGAATCTTGAAGTATATCAGATGTAAGAGGAAAAATAATATTAAAAGAAGAAAAGATGAAATGAAATGAATCATTCATGCATTCTCATATGCATAGGCCTGGCGGGGGCATAAGACCGTGAAGTTGATGTTGTTGTTGTTGTCAGATAGCTAAACTGAGTCCACGCGTTCAAAGGTGTTATGAACTTGGGGGTAGTTGAGACAGGGAGGACCACACCACCATGACGATCACATAGGTGGAGGTGACTATCCTACGCGCCCCTGGGCTACCCCGACTGGTTGGATAAGTTTGTGCCACTGGGATGGGGCTATCTGACTGTGGCCACTGATGATAATTTAATAACCTGAGATCTCAGTCATGCATCATATAAAAAGATAAACATGCATTTTCCATGAATTTTATGATAACATGGTTATATGCTCTTTTTATTTAAACTGTATTTATCATAGACTTACCCTGTATTTTGTGTCTGTGGTTGACACCTGTGATGACCCCAATTTATTTGGGCGAGCAGATGAACTGTAGTAGCTGAGCATGGATGTTGGATTGAAGATATGCATGGATGATGTGATGAAGATGTTGTGATGCTTACTATTTTGTGGTTTTGATATGTATTTTGGACTGTACTATGGACTGTATTATTGAATTGTATTTATGATAATTAAACCGTGGTGAGAAAGAATTCGTTGAGGAAATGAACGATTGATTAAGTTTTGAAGCAAAGTTTGAAATAATTTTTCGTGAAATTTATAACTAAATTAATCCTGAAGCAAATAAAAACAAAGTTTTTCTTTAAAATCAACCAAACACGAGAGAGTAAAAACGAGGCGTTACAATGACTACCATACTTTCTTGACACTTCTTTAAGCACTAGCTTGAATAGATGTTCACACACAATGAGTATTAAGACTCAACACACATGTAGATCTTAACACATTTGATTATCTAACTAAATTCAGACTTGGAAACACTTAAAAGCTTTAGAGAAAGTATATCACAGAAGTATACACGAGTAACTCTCTTTTTTTCTTCCTTTTTTTCTCACTAAGACTCAGCTTTTCTATTTATAAAAAAACTATTTCAACTAACTGTAATCGATTAATTCGTTATAGTAATCGATTATTTTAACTGATGTAATCGATTATTTTATAATATAATCGATTATATTGTTCATCATAAATCTGGAAATCTTGAACGAACATAATAATCGATTATATCACCATGTAATCGATTAAGCCAGAAAAACTATGTTTTACAATGCACTCAGGTAATCGATTAAGTACCCAAATAATTGATTAAGCCAGAACATGTCTAAAACTTAACAATGCATATTTAATCGATTACAAACATCTGGTAATCGATTAACCCAGATAAACATGTTGTGTATCATTATGCAGAAGCTTATGTAATCGATTATTTCCTAAGATAATCGATTATCCCAGTAAGTTCCTAATTCTGTGTAAAGCTTATTTAATCAATTACGAGCCAGTGGTAATCGATTAAAATGTTCATAAGGCATTTTCCAGAAAACATTAACACACCTATAATCGATTATTTCCCAAGATAATCGATTAAAGCAGTAATAAAATGTTTTACACAAATCCTAAATGCCTTTATGAAATTCTACATGTTTGCATATTACCACATGATCAAATCCTATCAATGAATGTATGAATGCATGAACTATCACAAGCTAATGAGGATTATAAGGCTTTATCTAATGAACAAAGCTTAAACAAAATTACATATGCCATCAAATTGATTGGGTATGTAAAATATCAAAACTCATTCACTTCAATCATCTTTGAATCCTTTGCTTCAGCTTCTTTGATTCTAACAATACATATCTCATCCCAACCATGATATCTAAAATCATTATTAACACAATAAACTCCCCTCTCCTCAACAGAGATTCTTCTCTTTCAAATTTTCTGCAACAAATGCATATGATCCATTCACTTGAATTTTGAATTCAAGTTTTGCAAGAGTGGAACAAACTCAAGGATGTTCTAGTAACATCTTGAATTTTGAAATTCCCAACAAACAGGGGCGGATTTGGAATGAGAGGATAATGCAATGCAACAACCTCATCTCACCTTAAATAAGCACCTATGTAGGGAGGATTAAAGAGAAGAAAATTTTGCCCCCCTCCTCTCTTGATTTTAAATCAAGTTCTAGCTTTTCTTCTCCATCATCTTCTCTCCTCTTTTGCTACACCTTTACTTGACCTCAAGACACCATTATAGTCTTGAGAAAAGAAACTAAATACTTGAAAGCCTCACACCTTGCATGTGCCTAGCAAGCCACCAAGGAGAAGGAGGAATCAAGGAGAAGAAGTTCTCACTTGCTAGAAGGAGATAACCATGTGGATCACCATTGGAGGGGTGTCATCTTCTTTGAGCCTTCAAGTGATAAAGGTATTTCTAAAACCCCAACGTGTTTCAATGAGTAATTCCTAAGCACACACACATGAGGTGCATAGATGGTTTATATTTCCGCATCAAAAATTTTGTTTTTACCCTCATATGAGCACACCGCGGTTGGACCAAGGTGCTACATTTTTTGAACTTTCAATAACTACAAAGTTAAAATAATATGACAAATGTATAACATAAAGATTAAATGACTAACCTTTACTTCAATCCATTTAGGTGTAGGATTATTAGATTTACCATCAAAACTAGTCTTCATTGCACTGCTTAAAAAAACATCAATGTGGGTTAGGTTATTACATATTTGTGTACCTAAGTTCATAATGAAGTAAAGGTTGTGCAAATATAATACCTAACTTGTTAATTGCAACTTTGATGTGAATATCAGGCTTCTTATGCAATAAACAAAACCTAACAACTTCATCATTCCTAGGACACACCACGATAAGCTGCCAATGGGCCCTTAATTCCAGAATAATTTGCTACTTATTATGCAAAGAATATTTGTTCCATAATAAAAAAATTTACTTACTGATTCAAGTAAGCTCCTAGGTAAACCTATCTTTGTGATTCCTTCACCCATGTTTGAATATATTTTTGACATTCATCACGTCTATCCTTTGCATTGTGTATGGACTAAGGCTCAAGGAATCCATATACCGAACCATGACCCAAGCTTGTACTCCACTCATCCATAAACCTATTTTTAACATTTCAACTGAAAATTGTTAATCATATATATTGTTAGGAATATTAAATATTAGTTAATGAAAGGAGACCTTCAAAATGGATTTACTTACATCATCCACAACTATAGTATAGATATGTTCAAACATTTGTCACTTGATATAATTTCATTTACATCAAAATATGTTATAAAGAAGAATGCTTCTACATTCAAAATCCCAAATTTAGTCCCATCCCACAACAACTCAAGCAACTTCTGGTAAATAACATACAATTTCTTAATCAAGTCTCACAAGGGATCAACGCCACCAACGGTATCCGACCTTTGAACAGGTTCAACGGGTTTTGTTGGACAAATCTGTGAATCCTATTTGTTTACAAATTAACCTAATGTCAATAAACATTTTGTACAACAACAACCATCCTATTAATGTTGTAATCCATAAATAAATACCTGTTGTGATACAAGTTTGACAAGATGTGTCGGCAATGCAATGAATGTGTCAATGGTTTGTCTAACATACCCAATCTCTGATGTGGAAAAGGGACTTCAGCATCTTGATAACCGATGTCGCATCACTTCAAAACAAATAAACTATGCTAATTCTGTAGCACATGATTAACCTAGGTCGACTCAGAGATACGATCAATTTGATTTTAACTTCAATTCACTAATAAACAACAGGGGGATTTTTATCGAACAGTTTGTAGGCAATGAATAAAAATTGCAAAAACACAAACTACAATTGAAGAAAAATGTAGAAATTGATAAAATTGATAAGAGGTATTGAAAAACAGATTAAAGAATATCAATCCAATTCACCAAACCAAGCAATGCGAATTATCATAGTTCTCAGATATTGATCTTGTTATGAAAGTTCATTCAATTTCATTAGAAGTAGTTCAATCGAATTAACTCCTAAATTAATTGAAACCATAAATCTAATTGAATATCATCCAAACAATCTGTGATTAAAATTCAAAATTAGGAAATAAATTCATAACCTAATCCGTTTTCAATCCTAAACACATTCATAATCATGAAAATTGAATGGAGGATTGAAGAAGAAAATGAACATTCACACATAAATTGAAATACCAAACCAGAACTCAAATTCTCCTTGCTTGGACTGTATCCTTGGATTGATTAATTGTTTAGCCTTCCATGATCATCATTAGTGGAAGAACCACAAGATTAGTGCAAGAAAATGGAAGAACATAAATGAATTGATGAAGAAAATTGAAGAACAATAAAGAACAATTGAGAGAAAAAGAGAGAAAAGATTTTAATTCTGAAAACTTCTAAAAGAAACTACAATTTTTGTTTGTGCTAAAGTGAAGTGTGTATTTTTAACTAACTAATTGCACTAATATATAGTGACTGAGTCAGTAGGAAAGGATGATGCATGATTTGGCCCATCTAATCTAACTAATTTCTAATTACACCAATTCGCAGCCCAAAACTCAAGTCTCAAGATTCTGACTTCCAAACCTAAAATGACCATCAAAATGACAAAATTGGCCTCGGTTTATCTCTGAAAAAATTGTATCTCTTTTCCTTATCTTTCCAGGGACTACTTATATGTGTCACTGGGAGTTCTGGAGAACTTTCTAGGTCTTGCACAAGGAAGATAGGTCAAGTAAGCAAAAATTCTGAAAATAAGCAACAATTATCAATCAAGCCCAATTGTTTGCCTAAGACAAAAACTGAGTTAGAGTGAGAAAATTAAAGTCCAAGAGAAGTCAAATAAGCTAAGAAGAATAGAAAAATATTAAACTAAAAGCACTCAATCAAAATACCCCACACTTAAACTTTTGCACTCCTGGGAAAAACTAAAAGAAAGACTAAGAGAAAAATTCAAACTAAAGTAAACCACACACTAAAAGAAATGTATGAACAAGGAACACACAATTTTCAATGGATCCTAACAATGTACAAAAGTGAGAAAGATGAAAAATGGAAGAATGATATTAAGGTAACAAACAATCCATGAACACATGATCACAAAGTGCAAAGTGAAAAAGTAATCAAGTTAAAATTAAGAATTAACTAAGGTGATAGAAATCTCTCAAAGAACAACACTCAACCTCTGCTAATGTGTATGGGTTTATATTTACACTCAATCAGCACATGTAACTAGCACATCCAAATTTTGACAAGACTCTAATTCCTTCAACTTGAAATACACATGCATCAAAAGATCAAAAGGCTTTATTGGTTTGTAATGTATGGCTTAGGTAAAGGGTGAATAAGAGAAGGATATTTAGGTTAAAATTAAGAGAAAAGAGGGGCAATGGGGAGTAACCCAACAAGTCAAAAGAGGAGAAACAAATAAACAAGATGCGGAATAATGAAATAAAAATAAAAAGAACTTACAAGCATAAAAATGAACCACAACAACTTTTATTGCATTTATTTTTCTTGTACTTCTTTTTCTTTGTTTATACATTTTTTTCTTTGAACTTTTGCTTTTTAAACTCTTTCTTTTCTTTTCTTTTCTTGCCAAATCAAAACAAAATAAAAATATCCCACACTTGTTTGAAACCCACTCCCAAAACAATTCCAAGGCCCATTTTCTCCCTAAAGTTAGGATAACATGGTTTTCCCGTTTTTTAGTTTGTGAGGAGCTACACAAGAAAGAAAAAGTCAAAGGCTCAAAAAGGGTGACAATGGATATCAATGCAAGGATAAGTTTATTTGGATAGTTGATAAAAGAAAGAAGGCCTAAATCATCTCAATCAAAGCATGTGCAACAAGGAATATCAAAAGAGCCAAGGCAAAACATAGAGTAATCTAGCACAACGGTGAAATCACAATGAAAGAAAATGAATGAAATAATGTAATTCATCCACAAAGGCCCAAAAACTCACATGGCATAATTCTATCACACATGATCCCTCTTAAATTCTATTTCTCAAGCCTACTTATCACTTGAACAATTGCAACAATGATTCACATCAAGCATGAAACCTTTCAATCCAACAAAAATGAGTACATTTCTCACAATTTATACAAGTTAGAAATCCTATGAAAAACATGAAAAAAATGCTTAAATTCTAATTTTTATTTTATGAATGTAAAAATAGAATAACAAAAAAACAATGTAAATACAACAACACAATAATAGAAATAACAACAAAAATAAATGGAAACAGAAACAAAAACAAAAAATAGAAACATAAACAGTTTTTGTAATCCTTCACCCCACACTTGAAATGCACATTG